>ONZH01027944.1:0-127160 GCA_900303285.1 Rhinella marina | reverse complement strand
GTAGTTATATTCTTGTACATAGGAGCAGTAATTATAGTAGTTAATATTCTTGTACATAGGAGCAGTATTATAGTAGTTATATTCTTGTACATAGGAGGCAGTATTATAGTAGTTATATTCTTGTACATAGGAGCAGTATTATAGTAGTTATATTCTTGTACATAGGAGCAGTATTATAGTAGTTATATTCTTGTACATAGGAGCAGTATTATAGTAGTTTATATTCTTGTACATAGGAGCAGTATTATAGTAGTTTATATTCTGTAGTACAGAGTAGTTATATTCTGTACATAGGAGCAGTATTATAGTAGTTATATTTCTTGTACATAGGAGCAGTAATTATAGTAGTTATATTCTTGTACATAGTATTATATTAGTTATATTCCTATAGTAGTTATAGTAGTAGTATACTTATAACATAGGAGCGTATTATAGTAGTTATATTCTTGTACATAGGAGCAGTATTATAGTAAGTTATATTCCTGTACAAGGAGCAGTAGTCAGTATTATATAGTAGTTATATTCTTGTACATAGGAGGCAGTATTATAGTAGTTATATTCTTGTACATAGTGTTATAGGACAGTATTATAGTAGTTATATTCTTGTACATAGGAGCAGTATTATAGTAGTTATATTCTTGTACATAGGAGGCAGTATTATAGTAGTTATATTCTTGTACATAGGAGCAGTATTATAGTAGTTATATTCTTGTACATAGGAGCAGTATTATAGTAGTTATATTCTTGTACATAGGAGCAGTATTATAGTAGTTATATTCTTGTACATAGGAGCAGTATTATAGTAGTTATATTCTTGTACATAGGAGGCAGTATTATAGTAGTTATATTCTTGTACATAGGAGGCAGTATTATAGTAGTTATATTCTTGTACATAGGAGCAGTATTATATAGTAGTTATATTTTGTACATAGGAGCAGTATTATAGTAGTTATATTCTTGTACATATGAGCAGTATTATAGTAGTTATATTCTTGTACATAGGAGCAGTATTATAGTAGTTATATTCTTGTACATACAGTATTATATTATAGCATAGTATTATAGTAGTATATTCTTGTACATAGGAGCAGTATTATAGTAGTTATATTCTTGTACATAGGAGGCAGTATTATAGTAGTTATATTCTTGTACATAGGAGCAGTATTATAGTAGTTATATTCTTGTACATAGGAGCAGTATTATAGTAGTTATATTCTTGTACATAGGAGCAGTATTATAGTAGTTATATTCTTGTACATAGGAGCAGTATTATAGTAGTTATATTCTTGTACATAGGAGCAGTATTATAGTAGTTATATTTCTTGTACATAGGAGCAGTATTATAGTAGTTATATTCTTGTATATAGGAGCAGTATTATAGTAGTTATATTGTACATAGGAGCAGTATTATAGTAGTTATATTCTTGTACATAGGAGCAGTATTATAGTAGTTTATATTCTTGTACATAGGAGGCAGTAATTATAGTAGTTATATTTTTGTACATAGGAGCAGTATTATAGTAGTTATATAGTTTCTTGCACATAAGGAGGCAGTATTATAGTAGTTTATATTCTTGTACATAGGAGCAGTATTATAGTAGTTATATTCTTGTACATAGGAGCAGTATTATAGTAGTTATATTCTTGTACATAGGAGCAGTATTAATAGGTAGTTATAGTAGTTATATTTTTGTACATAGGAGCAGTATTATAGTAGTTATATTCACTAAGTACATAGTACATAGGAGCAGTATTTATAGTAGTTATATTCTTGTACATAGGAGCAGTATTATAGTAGTTATATTCTTGTAACATAGGAGGAGCAGTATTATAGTAGTTATATTCTTGTAACATAGGAGCAGTATTATAGTAGTTATATTCTTGTACATAGGATACAGTATTATAGTAGTTATATCTTGTACATAGGAGCAGTATTATAGTAGTTATATTCTTGTACATAGGAGGCAGTATTAATAGTAGTTATATTCTGTACATAGGAGCAGTTTATAGTATATTCTTGTACATAGGAGGCAGTATTATAGTAGTTATATTCTTGTACATAGAGCAGTAATTATAGTAGTTATATTCTTGTAACATAGGAGGCAGTATTATAGTAGTTATATTCTTGTACATAGGAGCAGTATTATAGTAGTTATATTCTTGTACATAGGAGCAGTATTATAGTAGTTATATTCTTGTACATAGGAGGCAGTATTATAGTAGTTTATATTCTTGTAGTACATAGGAGCAGTAATTAGTAGTTTATATTCTTGTACATAGGGAGCAGTATTATAGTAGTTATATTCTTGTACATAGGAGGCAGTATTATAGTAGTTATATTCTATAGTGTACATAGGAGCAGTATTATAGTAGTTATATTCTTGTACATAGGAGCAGTATTATAGTAGTTATATTCTGTACATAGGAGCAGTATTATAGTAGTTATATTCTTGTACATAGGAGCCAGTATTATAGTAGTTATATTCTTGTACATAGGAGCAGTAAGTTTATAGTAGTTATATTTCTTGTTACATAGGAGGCAGTATTATAGTTAGTTATATTCTTGTACATAGGAGCAGTATTATAGTAGTTATATTCTTGTACATAGGATAGCAGTATTATAGTAGTTATATTCTTGTACATAGGAGCAGTATTATAGTAGTTATATTCTTTGTACATAGGAGCAGTATTATAGTAGTTATATTCTTGTACATAGGAGCAGTATATGTAGGTTAATATTCTTGTACATAGGAGCAGTATTATAGTAGTTATATTCTTGTACATAGGAGCAGTATTTATAGTAGTTTATATTTGTACATAGGAGCAGTATTATAGTAGTTATATTCTTGTGTATATAGGAAGCAGTAATTATAGTAGTTATATTCTTGTACATAGGAGGCAGTATTATAGTAGTTATATTTTGTACATAGGAGCAGTATTATAGTAGTTATATTCTTGTACATAGGGGCAGTATTATATAGGTAGTTATATATTTTGTACATAGGAGGCAGTATTATAGTAGTTATATTCTTGTACATTAGTATTATATAGTATTTGTTATATTCTTTACATAGGAGCAGTATTATAGTAGTTATATTATACATTGGAGGCAGAATTATATAGTTATATTTGTACATAGGAGCAGTATTATATAGTTATATTGGCATAGGAGCAGTATTATAGTAGTTTATATTTCTTGTACATAGGAGCAGTATTATAGTAGTTATATTCTTGTACATAGGAGCAGTATTATAGTAGTTTATATTCTTGTACATAGGAAGCAGTATTATAGTAGTTATATTCTTGTACATAGGAGCAGTATTTATAGTAGTTATATTCTTGTACATAGGAGGCAGTATTATAGTAGTTATATTCTTGTACATAGGAGCAGTATTATAGTAGTTATATTCTTGTACATAGGAGCAGTATTATAGTAGTTATATTCTTGTACATAGGAGCAGTATTATAGTATTATATTCTGTACATAGTTTATAGTAGTTATATTCTTGTAGAGGCAGTATTATAGTAGTTATATTTCTTGTACATAGGAGCAGTTATATTATAGTAGTATATTCTTTGTACATAGGAGCAGTATTATAGTAGTTATATTCTTGTTCTTGGCATATAGAGCAGTTTTATAGTAGTATTATAGTAGGTTATTGTACATAGGAGGCAGTATTATAGTAGTTTAATTCTTGTACATAGGAGGCAGTATTATGTAGTTATATCTTGTAATAGGAGCAGTATTATAGTAGTTATATTCTTGTACATAGGAGCAGTATTATAGTAGTTATATTCTTGTACATAGGAGGCAGTATTATAGTAGTTATATTCTTGTACATAGAGCAGTATTATAGTAGTTATATCTTGTACATAAGGCAGTATTTAGTAGTAGGAGCAGTTATATTCGAGGCAGTATTATAGTAGTTATTCTAGTAGGAGCATAGGAGTTATAGTAGTATATTTCTTGTACATAGAGCAGTATTCTAGTAGTTATATATTCTAGTACATAGGAGCAGTATTATAGTAGTTATATTGTACTTCCTGTGACATAGGAAGGCATTATTATAGGTAGAAAAGGTTCCCGCCTCCGGTAACGGTAAAACATCGAATATTTATTCTGTCATCTTTAAAATCAGCCACATACAGATGGATACAGACAAGACAATGTTCAATCTATCTGACACGTTTTGGGTTTGTCCTCTTTGGCACCCTTAGTCATAGAATAATAAGACAAACAGCCAACTAAATAGCAGCTATAGTGGGAGAAGAACAGCCAAACCACATGTGTGCACATTGAAAAGAATGAATTCCTAAATTAACCCCTCTTGCTGCCAACAAGGTTATACAATGTTACAATTAAAAATACAAATCAATAATGCAAATCAAATCTTGCCTCCTGTTCAGACCATGGGGATGCAGGTATTGAGTTTAAGGCATCCAAAACGGGACAGGTCCCCATCTATACCCTGCACCATGACATGGGTAACATCACCATTTTGCTGGTGCAGGATATGAGAGCGAGCGCTCAGCGTGACTTCTGTGTTATTTTTGTACTTTGCTTTCGCCAAGCCCATGCCTAAGAACTTGCACATTTTGTTCTTATAAATTCTGTGTTGTGAGACAGGACGTAAAAGTTGCCAATCAAAAGGCATAACGTGAATAAATGAAAGATGGCAGAATGTCTATGTGTCCACTTAATGTTCAGGAAGTTTCGTGGTCGCAGCTGTAGCTATGGGCCTCTGTAAGGTAACAAGACGCTACTGCTTTCTCTGAGAGCTGTAAACTTTTTTTGCTGTAGGCAGTATACGCTCTCGCTGGGAAGGAGCTGAGCTGTCAGACAGGATAGACGGGGGAACAGAGGGAAGCAATAAAGATACTGGGAAGGGAAGGAGCAAATGAAATAATTATGGGGAAGAAATAAAGTGGGGGATGGGAGATGTTGCACAGACAAACCATACACTACGTTCAAGTCTGTGAGCATAACCTGTTCTTGTGGGCGGTGTAATATAGTGACTGCATAAATACAGATTCAGTGGTATCCAATGCAGACCTCTCAACCTATATATCAGGAGTATTTAGTCACCCCAGGAGGCAGTAATCCTTCTGACAATTAAAATGTGAACCTGCTGGCCAGTCAGTTCTTCCCCCACCCATGATTACAACTGAGCCTATCCACTCGGCTAGTACCTACCTACCATGGACACAACTGAGCCTATCCTCTCGGCTAGTACCTACCTCCATGACACAACTGAGCTATCCTCTCGCTAGTACCTACCTAGCCATGACACAACTGAGCCCTATCTGCTCAGCTAATACCTACCATGACACAACTAAGCCTTTCCGCTCGGCTAGTACCTACCTACCATGACACAACTGAGACTATCCACTCGGCTAGTACCTACCTGCCATGACACAACTGAGCCTATCTGCTCGGCTATTACCGATGACACAATTGACTGGAGGCCTATCTGCATGGCTAGTACCTACCATGACACAACTGAGCCTTCCGCTCGCTAGTACCTACCTACCATGACACCTGAGCCTATCTGCTCGGTTACTACCTACCTAACATGACACACTGAGCCTATCATGCATTCCCCATGTAATACAATTCTGGATCATCTATTCTTATGTCTCTTGTGTTGTGCCATTCCTTTATTATTTCAACTAGAAGTTATGAATGATATTACTAGCAGTCTGCAGTAAGGGTACAGAGGGGAGGTAACCAGTTGGGGTGTGTAACCTGCACAGACTCACTCTATCCAATCAGTACTTACCCGTTGTCAGAATATGCCGGTACACACCCCCAACTGGTTACCACCCTTCTGTACCCTTACTGCAGACTGCTAGCAATTCATTCATAACTTCTAGTAGAAATAATAAAGGAATGGCACAACACAGAGACATAAGAATAGGTCATCCAGAATTGTTATTACATGGGTAATTGAAAGTAGTCACTAAAACAGACATGTCAGGAGCAGTGAAAGGTCCTCTTTAACTACATCTCCCATGAGGTCTTACTCAGGATCATTTAGAGATCTATGGCCAAATCACATGTTTAAACAGGACCTGTCCCCGTTCCTGACAATGCTGTTTTAATAGCTTCATGCATTCCCACATGTAATAACGATTCTGGAGCATCTATTCTTATGTCTCTATGTTGTGCCATTCCTTTATTATTTCTACTAGAAGTTATGAATGAATTGCAAGCAGTCTGCAGTAAGGGTACAGAGGGGAGGGTAACAAGTTTGGGGTGTGTGTCCCTGCACAGTCTGACAATGGCAGCAGTGATTGGATAGAGAGAGTCTGTACAGGTAAACATCCCAACTGGTTACCTCCCCTCTGTACCCTTACTGCAGACTGCTAGTAATTCTTTTATAACTAGTAGAAATAAAAGGAGTGGTACAACATAGAGACATAAGAATAGATGTTCCAGAATTATTATATAGGGAATGCGTGAAGCTATTAAAACAGGCATGTCAGGAGCGGGGAGAGGTCCTCTTTAAGAAGCTTTAGATATCTAGCTCATTCCAAATTGTGATCAAGATGTTGTAGAGTCACATTTGCAGTTCTAGTGCACAGGAGAGGCAGCAGACTGTGCTCTGCGCAGCAGCGTGCGTGTCACAGGCAGTATCCAAACTGGCAATACCCTTATATGATGGAAGCAATGGCAATACCCACAATGCACTGCTTTTGCACAAATGACACATATTATTAGCACCAAGAAGGGCAAAGCTGCAAAACAATAACTGTTTGGACCATAAAAAAATTTAGAGATCCATGTTCAGTCATTATTGCTATGTCTATAAAGCAGAATATCTTCCTCGTTCCCAATGAATGGGCCTAACATGGTGCTCTGAATATAGTAACATACAATATATAAATTACAGTGACTTTCCAATTCCCAATTGCTCTAATTAGTTGAATGTTTTCAGCTCCAGTTGAAAAGAAACTTCACTTTTACATTCATGATTTACCTAAAGTCACAGGGGAGCAATTAATGTGCGCAGGACTGTCTCCTCTGCAGCCACAAAATGAACAAAATTCCTTGTCTAGAAATATACCCCGTATCATCTCACCATCTATAATTAGAGCATTGCCGATTAGAGACACTTCTATCTGTGGGGGCCAAGAACCAGCAAAAACATCAGCTAACACATTCTCCAATAATAATCTGAAGATCAGTATCCAAATTACGGAGGTCGGGAACTGAAGTACAGTAATTGGACAGTGAGCAATTTATCAGGCAAACAGACTCCTGTCATGTCAATCATCAACCACTCATGGAAGAGAGTGTATTCTCCTGTAATGATCAGCTGTGGGACAATCTCTATGCAGAAGGCAGCATTATCGTAGTTATATTCCTTTACATAGGAGCAGTATTATAGTAGTTATTTTCTTGTACATAGGAGACAGTATTATAGTAGTTATATTCTTGTACATAGGAGCAGTATTATAGTAGTTATATTCTTGTACATAGGAGACAGTATTATAGTAGTTATATTCTTGTATATAGGAGGCAGTATTATAGTAGTTATATTCTTGTACATAGGAGCAGTATTATAGTAGTTATATTCTTGTACATAGGAGGCAGTATTATAGTAGTTATATTCTTGTACATAGGAGCAGTATTATAGTAGTTATATTCTTGTACATAGGAGCAAGTATTATAGTAGTTATATTCTTGTACATAGGAGCAGTATTATAGTAGTTATATTCTTGTACATAGGAGCAGTATTATAGTAGTTATATTCTTGTACATAGGAGGCAGTATTATAGTAGTTATATTCTTGTACATAGGAGGCAGTATTATAGTAGTTATATTCTTGTACATAGGAGCAGTATTATAGTAGTTATATTCTTGTACATAGGAGCAGTATTATAGTAGTTATATTCTAGTACATAGGAGCAGTATTATCAGTAGTTATATTCTGTATAGAAGGCAGTATTCTAGTAGTTATTCTAGTACATAGGGAGCAGTATTATAGTAGTTATATTCTTGTACATAGAAGGCAGTATTATAGTAGTTATATTCCTGTACATAGGAGGCATTATTATAGTAGAAAAGGTCCCGCCTCCGGTAACGGTAAAAACATCGAATATTTATTCTGTCATCTTTAAAATCAGCCACATACAGATGGATACAGACAAGACAATGTTCATCTATCTGACACGTTTTGGGTTTGTTCCTCTTTGCACCCTTAGTCATAGAATAATAAGACAAACAGCCAAACTAAATAGCAGCTATAGTGGGAGAGAACAGCCCAAACCACATGTGTGCACATTGAAAAGAATGAATTCCTAATTAACCCCTCTGCTGCCAACAAGGTTATACAATGTTACAATTAAAAATACATCAATAATGCAAAATCAAATCTTGCCTCCTGTTCAGACCATGGGGATGCAGGTATTGAGTTTAAGCATCCAAAACGGGACAGGTCCCCATCTATACCTGCACCATGACATGGGTAACATCACCATTTTGCTGGTGCAGGATATGAATGAGCGAGCGCTCAGCGTGACTTCTGTGTTTATTTTTGTACTTTGCTTTCGCCAAGCCCATGCCTAAGAACTTGCACATTTTGTTCTTATAAATTCTGTGTTGTGAGACAGGACGTAAAAGTTGCCAATCAAAAGGCATAACGTGAATAAATGAAAGATGGCAGAATGTCTATGTGTCCACTTAATGTTCAGAAGTTCGTGGTCCAGCTGTAGCTATGGGCTCTGTAAGGTAACAAGACGCTACTGCTTCTCTGAGAGCTGTAACTTTTTTGCTGTAGGCAGTATACGCTCTCCTGGGAAGGAGCTGAGCTGTCAGACAGGATAGACGGGGGAACAGAGGAGCAATAAAGGATACTGGGAAGGGAAGGAGCAAATGAAATTAATATGGGGAAGAAATAAAGTGGGGGATGGGAGATGTTGCAACAGACAAACCATACACTACGTTCAAGTCTGTGAGCATAACCTGTTCTTGTGGGCGGTGGTATATTAGTGACTGCATAAATACAGATTCAGTGTATCCAATGCAGACCTCTCAACTATATATCAGGAGTATTTAGTCACCCCAGGAGCAGTAATCCTTCTGACAATTAAATGTGAACCTGCTGGCAGTCAGTTCTCCCCCACCCATGATACAACTGAGCCTATCCACTCGGCTAGTACCTACCTACCATGACACAACTGAGCCTATCCTCTCGGCTAGTACCTACCTACCATGACACAACTGAGCCTATCCTCTCGGCTAGTACCTACCTACCATGACACAAACTGAGCCTATCTGCTCAGCTAATACCTACCATGACACAACTAAGCCTTTCCGCTCGGCTAGTACCTACCTACCATGACACAACTGAGACTATCCACTCGGCTAGTACCTACCTGCCATGACACAACGAGCCTATCTGCTCGGCTTATTACCATGACACAACTGAGCCTATCTGCATGGCTAGTACCTACCATGACACAACTGAGCCTTTCCGCTCGGCTAGTACTACCTACCTGACACCTGAGCCTATCTGCTCGGTTACTACCTAACCTACCATGACACAACTGAGCCTATCATGCATTCCCCATGTAATAACAATTCTGGATCATCTATTCTTATGTCCTCTGTGGTTGTGCCATTCCTTTATTATTTCAACTAGAAGTTATGAATGAATTACTAGCAGTCTGCAGTAAGGGTACAGAGGGGAGGTAACCAGTTGGGGGTGTGTACCTTGCACAGACTCACTCTATCCAATCAGTACTACCGTTGTCAGAATATGCCGGTACAACACCCCCAACTGGTTACCACCCTTCTGTACCCTTACTGCAAGACTGCTAGCAATTCATTCATAACTTCTAGTAGAAATAATAAAGGAATGGCACAACACAGAGACATAAGAATAGGTCATCCAGAATTGTTATTACATGGGTATTGAAAGTAGTCACTAAAAACAGACATGTCAGGAGCAGTGAAAGGTCCTCTTTAACTACATCTCCCATGAGGTCTTACTCAGGATCATTTAGAGATCTATGGCCAAATCACATGTTTAAACAGGACCTGTCCCCGTTCCTGACATGCCTGTTTTAATAGCTTCATGGCATTCCCCATGTAATAAACGATTCTGGAGCATCTATTCTTATGTCTCTAATGTTGTGCCATTCCTTTATTATTTCTACTAGAAGTTATGAATGAATTGCAAGCAGTCTGCAGTAGGGTACAGAGGGGAGGTAACAAGTTGGGGTGTGTGTCCCTGCACAGTCTGACAATGGCAGCAGTGATTGGATAGAGAGAGTCTGTACAGGTAAACATCCCAACTGGTTACCTCCCCTCTGTACCCTTTACTGCAGACTGCTAGTAATTCTTTTATAACTAGTAGAAATAATAAAGGAGTGGTACAACATAGAGACATAAGAATAGATGTTCCAGAATTATTAATAGGGAATGCGTGAAGCTATTAAAACAGGCATGTCAGGAGCGGGGAGAGGTCCTCTTTAAGAAGCTTTAGATATCTAGCTCATTCCAAATTGTGATCAAGATGTTGTAGAGTCACATTTGCAGTTCTAGTGCACCAGGAGAGGCAGCAGACTGTGCTCTGCGCAGCAGCGTGCGTGTCAACAGGCAGTATCCAAACTGCAATACCCCTTATATGATGGAAGCAATGGCAATACCCCACAATGCACTGCTTTTGCAACAAATGACACATATTATTAGCACACCAAAGAAGGGCAAAGCTGCAAAACAATAACTGTTTGGACCATAAAAAAATTTAGAGATCCATGTTTCAGTCATATTGCTAGTCTATAAAAGCAGAATATCTTCCTCGTTCCCAATGAATGGGCCTAACATGGTGCTCTGAATATAGTAAACATACATATATAAATTACAGTGACTTTCCAATTCCCAATTGCTCTAATTAGTTGAATGTTTTCAGCTCCAGTTGAAAAGAAACTTCACTTTTACATTCATTGATTTACCTAAAGTCACAGGGGAGCAATTAATGTTGCGCAGGACTGTCTCCTCTGCAGCCACAAAATGAACAAAATTCCTTGTCTAGAATATACCCCGTATCATCTCACCATCTATAATTAGAGCATTGCCGATTAGAGACACTTCTAATCTGTGGGGGCCAAGAACCAGCAAAAAACTCAGCTAACACATTCTCCAATAATATCTGAAGATCAGTATCCAAATTACGGAGGTCGGGAACTGAAGTACAGTAATTGGACAGTGAGCAATTTATCAGGCAAACAGACTCCTGTCATGTCAATCATCAACCACTCATGGAAGAGAGTGTATTCTCCTGTAATGATCAGCTGTGGGACAATCTCTATTGCAGAAGGCAGCATTATCGTAGTTATATTCCTTTAACATAGGAGCAGTAATTTATAGTAGTTATTTTCTTGTACATAGGAGACAGTATTATAGTAGTTATATTCTTTTACATAGGAGTTTTATAGTATTATTTTTTGGAGTATTTATAGTTTTTCTTGTATATTAGGGCAGTATTATAGTAGTTAATTCTTGTACTAGGAGGCAGTTATATTCTTGTATATAGGAAGTATTATAGCTAGTGTAGTAGTTATATTCTTGTACATAAGCAGTATTATAGTTAGTTATATTCTTGTACATAGGAGCAGTATTATAGTAGTTATATTCTTGTACATAGGAGCCATATAGTAGATATTCTTGTACATAGGAGCAGTATTATAGTAGTTATATTATTGTACATAGCAGTATTTATAGTAGTTATATTCTTGTATCAGTATTATAGTAGTTATATTCTTGTACATAGGAGGCAGTATTATAGTAGTTATATTTTGTATTGTATATATAGTATTCTTGTACATAGGAGCAGTATTATAGTAGTTATATTCTTGCATAGGAGGCAGTATTATAGTAGTTATATTCTTGTACATAGGAGCAGTATTATAATAGTTATATTCTTGTACATAGGACATAGTATTATAGTAGTATTCATAGGTAGTATTATAGTTATATTCTTGTACATAGGGCAGTAATTATAGTATTATATTCTTGTACATAGGAGGTAGCTATTATAGTAGTTATATTCTTGTAGCAGTAATATGTATTATAGTAGTTATATTCTTAGTAGTTATACATAGGAGCAGTATTATAGTAGTTATATTCTTGTACATAGAAAATAGTAGCAGTATTATAGTAGTTATATTCTTGTAGTAGAATTCTTGCAGTATTATAGTAGTTTATAACTAGGAGCAGTATTATAGTAGTTATATTCTTGTACATAGGAGCAGTATTTAGTAGTTATATTCTTGTACATAGGAGGCTAGTAGTTATATTCTTGTACATAGGAGCGGTATTATTATAGTAGTTATATTCTTGTACATAGGAGCAGTATTATAGTAGTTATATTCTTGTACATTAGTATTCTTGTACATAGGAGCAGTATTATAGTAGTTATATTCTTGTACATAGGAGGCAGTATTATAGTAGTTATATTCTTGTACATAGGATTCTTGTACATAGGAGCAGTATTATAGTAGTTATATTCTTGTACATAGGAGCAGTATTATAGTAGTTATATTACTGTACATGTAGTTATATAGCAGTATATAGTTATATTCTTGTACATAGGAGGCAGTTATATTCTTGTACAGTATTATAGCAGTTATATATTCTTGTACATAGGAGCAGTTTATATTCTTTGTACATAGGCAGTAGTTATATAGGAGGCTTGTACAGTTATATTCTTGTACATAGGCAGTAGTTTATATCTTGCATACATAGGAGTAGTTATAGTACATAGTATTATAGTAGTTTATGTACATCTAGAATTGTACATAGGAGCAGTAGTTATTTTCTTGTACATAGGAGCAGTATTATAGTAGTTATATTCTTTGTACATAGGAGCAGTATTTATAGTAGTTTACATAGTATTATAGTAGTTATATTCTTGTTCTTTACATATATAAGTAGTTATAGTACATAGTATTATAGTATATAGGAGCAGTATTATAGTAGTTATATTCTTTTACATAGGAGCAGTATATATAGTAGTTATATACATAGGGCAGTATTATAGTAGTTATATTCTTGTACATAGGAGGCAGTATTATAGGAAACTGGCGTAAAAGAAGATAAGTATCCTGGACCTTCTGGCCCCGTCCTCTCCCTCCCCACACCGCGCTCTAAGATAAGTTAGCGAGGTCAACACGAGGTTTAAGATTTTTTTTTTTTTTTACCAGGAATCTAGTGTGGGTTGAATGATAAATTCCCCCCATAGTATGAAAATAATCAGATTTTTATGGTCAGCTTCAACAGATTAAATAGACCAAATCCGTCATATACGTTCATCACCTAAAGGACATTATTAGTCCTCCCCGGGATCCTTTAGATTATTACCCCTCTCATAATGATAATCCACAAATCATTATCTGTCTCCTCTAGTTTGGGAACCTGATCACTGGCTCCATTTTTTCTTTCTCTGGAGAACACAAATGTTCAGAAAATCCTGTTTTTCTTCAATGATTACCTTCTGGCCGTTATGGGGCTGCAGGATATGATCTAATTTTTCTGTGAGCTTCACCCTGCCTGGATTAAGAACCTGTGGATACATATAATATATCCGCTTGTATCCAACAGTTTATCACCCTACAGAAGTAGCCTTATTATTGTTATTAAATCCTGAAGAGCAACCTCTTAATACTTAGGAGAGTTGGACCTGCAACATTATCAGTATTTTCAGGTCAAAAGTGACAAGTTGTACTCGAATGGTCCTCAGTTAATTACTATGTGGTTAATGACTTATCTCAGTCTATAAAGATCATCCACAGACCATTATGTGCCCTCTCTACCAACACAGAACTTCATATGTAATTGGCCTTTACTCCGTTACTGACTATCTAGACCCAGAACCTAAGAATAGCACTTTTTATCTCTTAATCATCTACAGATCATTACCCATCCACATATTGGAATATTTTCTAATTTGGCTGAAAGAATTACCTAGGGCTCATTATCCATCCTTTCTACATGAGGACCTTATAGAAGACATTCTAAGCTATACGGTAGTACTGTAAAAAAAGTCATAACGATCTCATCTCAACCAAGAACTTATCATTGCTGAACATAACAGCCATCGTCTCTAGAATATGATCCTGAGAATGTAATCTAATTCCACAATAATCAGCTGATGACCATCATCTTCTCTAGAACATGGTCTTTGGAACATAACCTACTAACTATCTGTCGATCATCATCAATACTCTCATAAACTTCAGATTATGATCATGTAATGATATATACTCATCATACAGACTCTCTAGAACAGGGATGCTTAACCTGTGGCCATCCAGCTGTTGCAAAACTACAACTCCCAGCATGCCTGGACCGCCTGCAGTTGGGAGCTGTAGTTTTGCAACAGCTGGAGGGCCGCAGGTTGAGCATTCCTTCTCTAGAACATGATCTTTAGAATGCATATTCTAATTCTATACTAATGAGCTAATGATCATCCTCAAGAACAAGACCTTCTCCATGTAATATAGTCTTATCATATCTTAGTCAATCATCACCATCCATTGTATCTAAAAGAACTGCAGGTTTTAATCTAATTAAAGACCTGATGATTATCACCCATCAACTCTACATAAATGTAATATTGTTTAATATCCTCTCATTGGTAAATATTAAATGAGATGATATTCTAAGTTATTTCTAGAACTGGACTTTTATGATATCATCGTTTTATAAAGTTCAGTAATCATTTTTTTCCAGATACAGAATTTTACCTAATTGCATCACAATAATCCTTACTTGGGACACAATCCACAGAACATCACCTCCTTCATTTTTGATCACCAGCTATCTTCTCTGGAAAAGGGTCTTCATTGTATTATCTAATTCTAAATTGTTCTAATGATTCTATAGAACTCGCCCGAATTAATATAATTAGAGATGAGCAAAGTTATGCAAAATTCAACCTGGCTGCTTTGCCAAATTTCACAAAGAAATTTGATTAATTTTTCACAAAGTGCATTTCTTTGTATGTTGTGAACCCCTCAGATCACTGATCGCAGCATCTTAGGCTACCATTCAGATCCGTCAGAGGTTAATCAGGGTAAAAAAAAATTAAATAAAATACTTACCGTGTCCATTTGTTCGTGTACAGTCATGGCCAAAGGTTTTGAGAATGACACAAATCTTCTATTTTCACATGATCTGCTGCCCTCTGGTTTTTATGTGTGTTTGTCAGATGTTTTTATCACATACAGAAATATAATTGCAATCATATTATGAGTAACAAAAGCTTATATTGACAGTTAGAATGAGTTAATGCAGCAAGTCAATATTTGCAGTGTTGACCCTTCTTCTTCAGGACCTCTGCAATTCTCCCTGGCATGCTCTCAATCACCTTCTGGACCAAATCCTGACGGATAGCAGTCCATTCTTGCACAATCAATGCTTGCATTTTGTCAGAATTTGTAGCTTTTTGTTTGTCCACCCGTCTCTTGATGATTGACCACAAGTTCTCAATGGGATTAAGATCTGGGGAGTTTCCAGGCCATGGACCCAAAATCTCTATGTTTTGTTCCCTGAGCCATTTAGTTATCACCTTTGCTTTATGGCAAGGTGCTCCATCATGCTGGAAAAGGCATTGTTGATCGCCAAACTGCTCTTGGACGGTTGGGAGAAGTTGCTCTCGGAGGACATTCTGGTACCATTCTTTATTCATGGCTGTGTTTTTAGGCAAGACTGTGAGAGAGCCGATTCCCTTGGCTGAGAAGCAACCCCACACATGAATGGTTTCAGGATGCTTTACAGTTGGCATGAGACAAGACTGGTGGTAGCGCTCACCTCGTCTTCTCCGAATAAGCTGTTTTCCAGATGTCCCAAACAATCGAAAAGGGGATTCATCAGAGAAAATGACTTTCCCCCAGTCCTCAGCAGTCCACTCCCTGTACCTTTTGCAGAATATCAGTCTGTCCCTGATGTTTTTTCTGGAGAGAAGTGGCTTCTTTGCTGCCCTCCTTGAGACCAGGCCTTGCCTCCAAGAGTCTCTGCCTCACAGTGCATGCAGATGCACTCACACCTGCCTGCTGCCATTCCTGAGCAAGCTCTGCACTGCTGGTAGCCTGATCCCGCAGCTGAAACACTTTTAAGAGATGGTCCTGGCGCTTGCTGGTCTTTCTTGGGTGCCCTGGAGCCTTTTTGGCAACAATGGAACCTCTCTCCTTGAAGTTCTTGATGATGCGATAGATTGTTGACTGAGGTGCAATCTTTCTAGCTGCGATACTCTTCCCTGTTAGGCCATTTTTGTGCAGTGCAATGATGACTGCATGTGTTTCTTTAGAGATAACCATGGTTAACAGAAGAGAAACAATGATGCCAAGCACCAGCCTCCTTTTAAAGTGTCCAGTGGTGTCATTCTTACTTAATCATGACAGATTGATCTCCAGCCCTGTCCTCATCAACACCCACACCTGTGTTAATGGAGCAATCACTGAAACGATGTTAGCTGGTCCTGTTAAGGCAGGGCTGCAATGATGTTGAAATGTGTTTTGGGGGATAACGTTCATTTTCTAGGCAAATATTGACTTTGCAAGTAATTGCTGTTAAGCTGATTACTCTTTATAACATTCTGGAGTATATGCAAATTGCCATTATAAAAACTAAAGCAGTAGACTTTGTAAAAATTAATATTTGTATCATTCTCAAAACTTTTGGCCATGACTGTAGAGGCCGTTGCGAGAATCTTGATTGAATACACCATGCAAAATCTTGAGCAGTGATGACGTCATCACACTAGTCATACATCTCCCCATGCAAGATTTCGCATGGTATCTTCAATCAAGATGGCCATGTGGGCAAATGGATGAGGTGAATATGTATTTTTTTTTTTTGTTTTTACCACCATTTCAGGGAAAATTGATTTGTTACCACGAGGCACAAGAAAATTCTGCTTTGCGGCGAATCAAACTTTTCCTGAAATTTGGCTCAAAGTCAATTCATTTGACTTTGATTTGCTGAACACTAAATATAATTCAAATTCATAACAAAGAAATCGTCCACTTCTCTAGACCAATATCTACAGTACAGTCCTCATTCTATAATAATGTATTCAACATCCATCTCTAGACCAATATCTACAGTACAGTCCCGAAAGTCTATAATAATGTTTTAATTGTCCTCCACCATCTCTAGACCGATATCTACAATACAGTCCCGAAAGTCTATAATAATGTATTAATCGCCCTCCACCATCTCTAGACTGATATCTACAGTACAGTCCCAAAAGTCTATAATAATGTATTAATCGTCCTCCACCATCTCTAGACCGATATCTACAGTACAGTCCCGAAAATCTATAATAATGTATTAAACATCCACCTTCTATAGAATATTTACAGTATAATCCCTCATTCTGTAATAGTAATTTACTAATTATCGATCTTCTGTAGACCAATATCTATAGTACAGACCCTCATTATATAATAGTGAGTTATATAATCATCTACCTTCTCTAGACCAATATTAACAGTATAGTCCCTCATTCTATAATAGTAATTTACTAGTCTTCCAGCTTCTCTAGACCTATATCCACAGTATAGTCACCAATTCTATACAGTAATACTCACCCACTATCGCTAGACAAATCTCTACAGTATAATCCCTCATTTTAGAATAGTAATTTATGAATCATCATCCATCTTCTCAGGACTAATATGTACATGTGCTCCTAAATTCTATAATAGTAATCTAATAATCATCCACAATCTCTCGACCAATATCTATAGTATAGTCCTTCATTCAATAATACAGTAACGTAATAAAGTTCCACTTTTTTCTAGATTAATATCTACAGCAGTCCCTCATTTTATAACTGTAAATTACTAAGTATCTATTTTCTGTAGAATAATATCTATGGTACATTCTATATTAGTAACCTGCTAATCATCATCAGACTTCTGTAGATCAATATGTACAGTACAATCTCTCATTCTATAATAGTAATTTAATAATCATCCACTATCTGTAGACCAATATTTACCACACAGTCTCTCCTTCTATCATAGTAATTTACTAATCATCCATCTTCTCTAGACCACTACCGGTATCTACAGTATATCTCCCTTATTCTATAATAGCAATGTAATCATCATCATCCCTTTTCTCTGGAACAGGGTCTTTAGAATATAACTGTATAATTTTCTAATTATCATCTATCTTCTCTAGCACTCGCCTTCGGGGTACAAGCTTACTCTATGAGACTTATCTAATAGTCATCTCTTCTCTCTAGAACAGGGTCTTACAATATAATCTACCTGTATAATAGTTTAATCATCATCATCATCATCCATCTTCTGTAAAATATGGGCTTCAGGAGACAATTTTATTCTGTAATAATAATCTAATCATCATCACCTATGCTATATCAAACATATTCTAATCATCATCCATCCTCTACCAAACATATTCTAATGATCATCCATCCTCTACCGAACATATTCTAATCATCATCCATCCTCTACCGAACATATTCTAATCATCATCCATCCTCTACCGAACATATTCTAATCATCATCCATCCTCTACTGAACATATTCTAATCATCCTCCATCCTTTACTGAACATATTCTAATCATCATCCATCCTCTACTGAACATATCCTAATCATCATCCATCCTCTACCGAACATATTCTAATCATCCTCCATCCTTTACTGAACATATTCTAATCATCATCCCTCCTCTACTGAACATATTCTAATCATCATCCATCCTCTACTGAACATATTCTAATCATCATCCATCCTTTACTGAACTTATTCTAATCATCCTCCATCCTCTACCGAACATATCCTAATCATCCTCCATCCTCTACCGAACATATCCTAATCATCCTCCATCCTCTACTGAACATATTCTAATCATCCTCCATCCTCTACTGAACCATCATCCTCCATCCTCTACTGAACCATCATCCATCCCTCTACCGAACATATCCTAATCATCCTCCATCCTCTACTGAACCATCATCCTCCATCCTCTACTGAACCATCATCCATCCTCTACTGAACATATCCTAATCATCCTCCATCCTCTACTGAACATATCCTAATCATCCTCCATCCTCTACCGAACATATTCTAATCATCATCCATCCTCTACTGAACATAATCTAATCATCATCCCTCCGATCATCATACATCTCTAAATCCTCTTCATCCTCCATCCTCTACTGAACATATTCTAATCATCATCCATCCTCTACTGAACATATCCTAATCATCCTCCATCCTCTACTGAACATATTCTAATCATCATCCATCCTCTACTGAACATATTCTAATCATCCTCCATCCTCTACTGAACATATCCTAATCATCCTCCATCCTCTACCGAACATATTCTAATCATCATCCCTCCGATCATCATACATCTCTAAATCCTCTTCATCCTCCATCCTCTACTGAACATATTCTAATCATCCTCCATCCTCTACTGAAGATATTCTAATCATCATCCATCCTCTACTGAAGATATTCTAATCATCATCCATCCTCTACTGAAGATATTCTAATCATCATCCATCCTCTACTGAACATATTCTAATCATCCTCCATCCTCTACTGAACCATCATCCTCCATCCTCTACTGAACCATCATCCATCCTCTACCGAACATATTCTAATCATCATCCATCCTCTACTGAACATAATCTAATCATCATCCCTCCGATCATCATACATCTCTAAATCCTCTTCTTCCCTAACAATATGTCAGTCTCGTTCCTTCAGCAGACTCCTTTGATGGTTAAACCTCAGGTCTTCAGACTAAGGAGCCATCGCTGTTTATATATATATATATATATATATAGACCTGGAGGGCACCAGGTATCCGAAATAACCTTACGAGGGAGCATACAGGATGCAGGGTCTGGTAAACACATGATAGCTGTATGAAAACCTGCAGGGGTTTTTTTTCACTATCAAAAAGTATCTCCATCGAGTAGATCAGAAAACCACGAAGCATTATGTGAAGCAGAGCAGGGTTTCAAAGCGTTAGACGTTTCCCAGTCAAAGTCGAACTGGGACGAGCAGATCCACCAGCTACAAAGCCCCACCATGGAGATGAAAGCCAAATATTCTACGTCGCTTGCAGATATTTATAGTATGGGTTATATGCAAGGTGGATATGTTTGGTTAATGGTTTCGCTAGCAGCTGGCTTCTCCTTGAAGCAAAGACTGATGTCTGCTCGCTATATCCCTGCTCGCTTTACAAACACAACTCTGTCTGGCTAATTAACAGCGTCATAGACAATTACATAATGAAGCGCCTCTACACCCAAATATTAATTAGTCTGCACAGTATTTCACTTGCTAATGACTTGACTTGTGTCAGGAGGCTGCAACGGTTGTCAGCCATTTTGGTGACCATGGAGAACTGTCACCTGGTCACTCAGCCGCCTCTCACTTCTGGTTTCCTCCTGCCGCTCTCTGATTTAGGTAATTACAGAAAATCCTGATTGAGGAACTCCCTCTAATAACCCAGAATTTCCAGATAGGGTGCTTTCTAATTCAGATAACCCTCCTGTGAAAAACGGACACACTCCCCTTTGTCTAAAAGACTATTATGGCCACCAAATATCCATGATCTTTACAATATATAATTACCCTTTTTCTATTTTTACTGTACTGTGAAGTAAATCATACATACGGTACTCCATTTTGTTCCTGTCTCCTCGTGGTGGGCTCTTTCCCTCTTTAATTCTTATACTTCATGCCCAGCGCCGTAATAGTACGCCGCTGGATGCGTGTTTAAAGATGGCCTCGGGTGACCTGCATATCCTACTAGCAGGCACCCGCGGCTAAGGTCCGCGACCGGCAGTAATGCCGATCGCGGACATTTAAACCCCTCGGGTGCTGAGGTCAAGCCTGAAGCGTAAGCTTCCGGTGTTGCTCCGGCTCCCCCGTGTGGCGATTGGAGGAGCTGGAGCGTTGCTGCAGCAGCCCCTGTCATAGTCAATGACAGGAGGCTGCTGCATAGGCTTTCCTATGGAGCCCTTGCCTGTAATAGGGCTCCATAGGAAAGCATTGAAATCCTCATAGACCCCAATGTAAGTGCAAATGATTGGTATAGTTCCCTATGGGAACTATAAAAAAAGTGTAAAAAATAAAGTTTAAAAAAAATTAAAATAAAAAAAAGTAAAAGTTCAATTCACCCCCCTTTCCCGAAAATAAAAGTATTAAAAAAAGAAAAAAAATACACATCATGGGTATCGCCGTGTGTGAAAAATTTAAAAAAAAAAATATTTCCCATACGGAAAAAAGCGAAACGGAAAAATGCGTCAAAATGGCCGATTCGCCATTTTTTGTCGCTTTTTTTTTAATTAACTAAAAAGCGATCAATAAGTCATACAAAGCCCAGAATGGTATCAATAAAAAGTTCAGATCGCCCCACAAAAAATGAGCCCCCATACAGCTCCGTACACAAAAATACCAAAAAGTTATAGGGGTCAAGGGAAAAAATTTTTTAAAAAATGTCCAACTTTATAATTTTTTATCACTATCAAAATGCAAGAAAAACTATACATATTAGGTATCGCCGGATTCGTACTGACAAGTAGAATGAAAATAACTGGTCAGTTTTAACGCACATCGAACGCCGTAAATAAAAAAACCCCGTAAAACTGGAATTTTTGCGGAATTGCGTTTTTTTTTGCAATTTCACCCGATTTGGAATTTTTTTCCCGCTTCCCACTACACCATATACAATATTAAATGGTGGCGTTGGAAAGTACAACTTGTCCCGCAAAAAGCAAGCCATCATACAGCTATGTGAACAGAAAAGTAAAAAAGTTATAGCTGTATCAAGGCAAGGAGCGCAAAACGAAAACGCAAAACAAAAAAAACCTCCGGGGCTCAAAGGGTTAAAGGAGGTATCAAAACCATAAGAAATGCCCCCCAAAGCCAGGGCCCCTCATATAGATTATACTTACCCCATTCACCGCGTCGCTTATGATCCCTGCACAGGGAACACATCTCCCTGTGTCTCTGTGATGGTTTCTTTCCTGAGCCGCTCGCCTCATCATCAAATCGGCAGAGATGATTTCGCTCACGGTAACATGTGTTGTAAATGGAAACAGTCATCATGCTGCTTTCCACAGATCTCCTTCCTATTATGTGGCCTAGTAGTATGGTGCTTAGGAATAGGCTGTGGGTTTGATCGGCTCTTGCTCAATGCCTATATTAGATATTCATATGGAAAACAGACCATGATAATATTCAGCAGCACTGCAGCAGCTAGCCTACTTGCTGATGATTTCCAGAAAGCCACATAAACATGAAGAATAATTCAGTGTGACTTTGTGTCTCCTGTATATAATGTTAGCTTAAAGAACAGAACGTAGGGTCCCAGAATGGGATGGGGTGCACGTTTCAGAAAAGAAATGGGTGGGCACAGTGCGGTTTGGGAGGAGCTCCTAGGATCCTAATACAGCACATTAACCAAGCGACAAGATGTAACATGGCTGAGCCCCCTCTCAGTGGACGCCTCCACTACGTGTGACAGGTGCTTTCTAAAATCTCTGCCTGACATTGCCGCAGGCTGGATGAATTCATTAAATGATGAAAGTGGCATTTTTAAACATCAGTGAATTAATTCATGTCAGATAATTGCAAGAGGAGAAAAGGAGGGAATACAAAGACCCTGGAATAACAGACTGAGTCTAGGAAAGAAGCTTTGATAATTACTGTAAAAATAGATAGATAGATAGATAGATAGATAGCATATTTTTCAGACTATAAGATGCACTTTTTCCCTCAAAAGAGGGGAGAAATGGCAGTTCGTCTAATAGTGTGAATGCTAATGACCACTTCCATTATGGAAGCTGTCATCAGTATACAGGAGGTGCAGGGAGCGGTGAGTAAAGAGCTGCACTGGCTGTATTCACCCTCCCTGGTCTTCTTCTGAGCCCTGCTCTGCACTGTGTCCTGACTGCGTATAGGACTGGGCCCGGCAGAAGACCAGAGAGCAGTGAGTGTCACAGTGCTCTGGAACAGTAGAGGTAAATTTTTTTTTTTTTTTGTCTGATGGAGCTTGGGGAGGGGGCAGTCTGAGGAGGAATGGGGGTCTGATCCAGTGATCTTATGGTGGTCTGATCCGAGGTCTGAGGAGGAATGGGGGTCTGATCCAGTGATCTTATGGGGGGTCTGATCTGAGGTCTGAGGAGGAATGGGGGTCTGATCCAGTGATCTTATGGTGGTCTGATCCGAGGTCTGAGGAGGAATGGGGGTCTGATCCAGTGATCTTATGGGGGGTCTGATCTGAGGTCTGAGGAGGAATGGGGGTCTGATCCAGTGATCTTATGGTGGTCTGATCCGAGGTCTGAGGAGGAATGGGGGTCTGATCCAGTGATCTTATGGTGGTCTGATCCGAGGTCTGAGGAGGAATGGGGGTCTGATCCAGTGATCTTATGGGGGGTCTGATCTGAGGTCTGAGGAGGAATGGGGGTCTGATCCAGTGATCTTATGGTGGTCTGATCCGAGGTCTGAGGAGGAATGGGGGTCTGATCCAGTGATCTTATGGTGGTCTGATCCGAGGTCTGAGGAGGAATGGGGGTCTGATCCAGTGATCTTATGGTGGTCTGATCTGAGGTCTGAGGAGGAATGGGGGTCTGATCCAGTGATCTTATGGTGGTCTGATCCGAGGTCTGAGGAGGAATGGGGGTCTGATCCAGTGATCTTATGGGGAGTCTGATCCGAGGTCTGAGGAGGAATGGGGGTCTGATCCAGTGATCTTATGGTGGTCTGATCCGAGGTCTGAGGAGGAATGGGGGTCTGATCCAGTGATCTTATGGGGGGTCTGATCCAGTGATCTTATGGGGGGTCTGATCTGAGGTCTGAGGAGGAATGGGGGTCTGATCTGAGGTCTGAGGAGGAATGGGATAAATATGTTTATAGTTTAATAGTACAGGCCTTTTCGGATGAGGCGATGCCTATGATCTTTATTTTTTATTGTTTATTTTTATTTTAATTATGGGGACATTTTTTAGATTTTAAATATTGTGAAAAAGTTTTTTTATTATTTTTTATGTCATCCTAGTTAACTATGAGAAGTTTCTCCCTTACATTGCAACGAATTACCATTACGATTCATTTCAGATTTGCTATGTTCCTATGGAGCTCTGCCACCTGCGGGGCTCCATAGGAACTATGACTGCAATAACATGGGTTTCTTCAGAGAGACCAGGCTATCACAGCTAATGAACAATGAGACTCCTGATTGCTGTGTGTGGCACGAGAGCAACGTTCCAGGCGGAAGCCGCCTCAGATGCCGTGGTCACAATTAACCACGGCACATGAGGGGTTAAATGTCTGCGATCGGCGATATCAACAATTACAGACATTAGCCCCTGGTGTCTGCTGTTTAAAATGGCAGGCACCAGGCAGCTGTGACACCCGCTGCGCTTGTGAGAGGACGCCATCTTTAAAGACGTAAAGGGGTTAAACATTTGTGAAAGAATGGATTGTGCTAAGAGCTCACCGAATTAGAGCGTGGCAAATGAAATTTGTGAAAAATCTTCCCTCCTTTATATTGCACGATGAGCTGTGAGCGATATTATGGCAAAGTGGAAGAGTTTAGGAAAAACAGCAACTCAGCCACGAAACAGAGACCACGTAAAGGTACAGAGCGGGCTCTCCAAGTGCTGAGGCACATAGAGGGGCATTTACTTCCTAAAAAGTTGTAAATTATGGCGCCCGCCATATTTGAGCCATAACTTGCAACTTTTTGAGCTTCTCTCCACTTACTGAAGCGGCATGAAGAGGTGCGGGTGCTTATCGCAGCCTGTCCGATTTACTATAACTTTGACCAGAAACAGGCCTAAGTCTGTGTCAGCCCCTACCTGACATAGATTTAAGTTTCTGGCACATGGAGGGCGGGGTAGAGATGCTCCTAATTTATGAAGAGGCATAAAACTAGACGCATCTTACTCCAGCGCAGAGGGATCAGGACTGGTGTGTGGTAACGCCAGCCTTGATAAATCTCCCCCATAGTGCCGAGGCTAAGGGCCCTTGCACACGACCGTGGAGTACGGTCCGTGAAAACCCGGACCGTGCTCCTTCTGAGGGCAGGAGCGGCGGCCTTAGGAAGCGCACAGCGTCATAGCAACCAATGACACTGCGCGCTTTCTAAGGCCGCCGCTGTACAGTGATACACTCTATACGAGCGTGTACAGTGCATCACTGTACAGCGGCGGCCTCAGGAAGCGCACAGTGTCATTGGTTGCTATGACGCCGTGCGCTTCCTAAGGCCGCCGCTCCTGCCCTCAGAAGGAGCACGGTCCGGGTTTTCACGGACCGTCCCGCACCGTGCTCCACGGTCGTGTGAATGGGCCCTAAACGTGTGGGGTTTTAAGGGGTTCAGCCCCGACCCATTGGTTCGAGTGAAGGGAAATTTTGGACAATTGTAGGGAACAGTTTGGGGAAGGTTGTTTTCTGTTCCGTCATGACTGTGCACAAAGCAAAGCACCATCCAACACCAGAACAGAGACAATCAGCCAGGCCCTCTGCTCCAACATCAGTGTCCTCACAAACACTCTTCTGGATGGAAGTGCAAAAATTCCCACGGATGCTCTCCAAAATCTTAAAGAAAGCCTTCCCAGAAGAGCAATGGGCGACCAACTCCATATTAATGCCTATGGATTTCAAAAAGAAGGTCATAAAAGCTCCTGGAGGTGTCCTAATAGTTTTGTCCATATAGTGTATCTAAATCATTATGAGAGACTGATAAATGAAGAAGGTGACATTTTTCCACCATTATGACTTGAAATAGGAAGCATGGCGGGTTTTCTTCAGTCTTAAAGACTATGTACACCTTCAGGGGCAATTTTTTTTAATGACTGCATTTTACTCATTTTGGGCTAAAAATATTTTTTTTAAATTGGACTTTATTAAAAATATTGAGCCCTTCTGTCACAAAGGGTTAACTGTTTTTCTAGCTGTGTGAATCCGTACTTTTTACTTTCACTTTGTGCCGGTCATCTAATAACCCTTATCTCTAAATTACTAAAAGGTCATAAACACTTATTTAAGCCACATCGGTATCAGTAGGATATGAATTGAGCCATAATGAGTGTTTAGGAGGTGAGAGAGAGCAGAGATAAGGAGCCGTCAGCTGAGCTGCCTGACGGAACAGAGTGAAAAGTCAGAGCCTAGCCTAGTTAAAGAACCTCAAAGCTACACAGAGACAGGGCTTTGAGATTTTTAATAAAGAAAAAAAATGAGTACAATGTAATAATAAAAAAATTGCCCCCAAAAGGTGTCCACAGCCTTTAACCACCTAACTGTTTTTCCTGAGTCCAGCTCTGGCAGTGTGAAAAGTAGCTAACTGGAGGGAGGAGGGCTGCTTTAGATGGTGATATCTCCTCAATGATAGCAGATAGAAACATGCAACTGGTCTTGTCTGAAAGCTGACAGTCCAGGCTTTCATACAAGACCCACTGTTAGAAATCAAGTTGGGAATAATCGCAAGTAAAACCTGTTTTTACTTTCATTTTCAGCTGCATTCACAGCATCCAGATTCCTATCAGTGATACCTTTCTCTGTCCTGAACATATTGCTGTAATTGGTATTGTCTGAAAGCTTGGAATGTCTGCTTTCAAACAAGACTAGTTACGGCGTCCATTTCCAGAGCTTATACATGCACACATATGACCTAAGATCCCTTGATAAAGGTCGTCCTCCGATCGAAACGTTGGGAACAATATGGGTCTTTGAAAAACATTATGTCTTATTCTCTGGAATATTTGGAAACGAGAAACCTGTCACTTTACAGTATATGAATTAAATCACCTTTTTGCAATTTAATGGTGTGCCATAGATTTTTCCACTAATTGAAGGCACACACCTCGTCATAAATTAGACGCATCTTACGGCAGCACAGGAGGAATCTAATGTATCTGAAGCGGTCAGAGGGAGGGGCTGCAAAGAAAAAGGGGTGGAGATTGGTTACACTGAGGGGATCGGGCCTGCTTCCTGTGCACTTAAGAGCCAATTTGCATAAAGATTACAAAATTATTTTCTCAGCCCCTTTGGATTTGCACAAGAAAAGCTTTGTTTTCATCGGGTGAACTAGGCAGTCTGCTTGGCTGAGCTGAATAGACATTTTGCTGCTGACAGACTCCCTTTAATATAAAAATAATCCAAAACTAGTAGAAAATAAACATAAAATACAATTTAAAGGGGTTGGCCACATTTTTTTTTTTTTTTTTTTTGCAAAGCCCCCTCCTGTCCAGACTTGCAAAAGGGAAGCACACATCTGGGTCCTGGTCCCTACGCTCCCTGGCCTCAACTGCTGTCAACATCCGCTTTGACGCCGCTGCAGCCAATGATTGGCCGCAGCAGTGACCTTCCCCCCTTGCATCACGTGACCAATTGATACAACGCAATGGTAGCAGGTCACCGCTGTGGTAAGTCATTGGCCGCAGCAGTTGCCAGCGAAGGACCCGAGCGAGGGAGCAAAGGGATCAGGTATGTATGCCATCTTTCTGCAGGTCTGGCCAGGAGCGGGGGTTACCAAAAGGTGGTCGACTTCTTTAATCAAATTAAAATGAAGCAGATGATAAATTAATGAGATAGAAAAGTACATTAAAATGCAATTACACATGCATTAAATAAAATATTTCAAACATAATCCTAACATACTCCCAGCTCCGCAGAGCACTTAGAGGCCACGGCTATAAGTGTGTCTGGCCGGTGACCGGTGATAATTGGCAGCGTGTCATGCCTTCCAGTAAAGCTCCTCTCTATATCTTCCAGATAACCCACAGCCTATAATCTCCCTCATCAAGTTGCTTTCATCAGTCCCGGGAGAGGACGCATCACTAACTTCAATCAATCACAAGTTGGTCAAGAAACCTTTTAGGTAGAATTTGTATTGATCAGATGCATCCATAAAGCCTGGTTAGGAGAACACAGGGGTGCTGACCTACAGCGAGGCTCCACCTACAGGCAGATGGGGGTATTGCATCGTGAAAATTCCTTTTGGACATTTTTGAGGTCAACTACCAGATGCCTGTAAAGGGTTAAGCCAATAGGTTGTAGGAGTGACTACTCCACAACCCCCCAAACTGGCGTGCGCCCACAGGCCAGATTAAAACTAGGTGTTCACCTACCCGTGTAAGTTAGATTTTTAACTTGCTGCAGGGGATAAGCCGCAGCCAGAGGTGTCCGACAGCTGCCTACCACCCTCATCATCAGCCGAGCCTGCATTCATTAAAGGTGCGTGGGCACTTTAAGAAAGGAGAGAAGTGCACCCCTATCTACCAACAGGACCTGCAGAACAGTCTGCAGAGCATTGCTTATCTCATGTAGATCTAACAAGCATACACAACACAGCAGTCATCTTTAACCAGTGGCTGTCCAGCTGTTGCAAAACTACAACTCCCAGCAGCTAGCAGTCAGTTTTGCAATACCCGGAGAAGCACAGATTGCAAGCCCTTGAGAGAGAGAAGGGTTCAGACGATGGTGGCCATCCGATATCCATCTGACGAAACATCCACCCACATTAACCAGTGTGCCCAAACAAACTGCAGAGCGTTATCTATGTGGATCTAGCATCTGCAGAGCATTACATAACCAGCGTCTAAGACCCACCAAGAAACAGCAGAGCGTCATCCAACCTTGGATGTCCAGGAATCATCTGATCATTATCTATCAAGCATGAGTGTTGCAGAGCATTGCTTACGTGCTGTGGATCCAGAGATTTGCTTTTATAGTGTAGCACTGCAGAGTATTGTCTGTCTTGAGTGGATTAAGAACATGCAGAGCTATATCTACCTAAGCTGGAATTGGCAGAACATTTATCTATCCAATGTTGATCCAGACCCTACAGTGCAATATCTATCAAATGTGGATCCAGACAAGAGCCTAGATGGTAAGTCTACACCTTGCAGAACATTCTCGGTACATTCAGAATTTGCAGAACATTATCTCATGTTGATCCAAACCTTAAAGGGGATCTCTTGTCAAATGTGGATCTAGAACACGCAGAACACAAAATATCCAAAACGGGTCCAGCAAAGAGCAGTACATAATATGGATCCAGAACATTATCTGAAGAAATCTGTAAGTATAATCACACATCTATGTAGCCAGTACATAAGTTGCAGAGCATTTTCCAGTCAATGAGCAAAAAAACTTGCAGAGCATTATCTGTATAGCGTGGATTTATAACATGCAGCAGAGCATTTTCTATCCACTATACATCTAGTACTAAATCTTGTATTGAGCTAGAATAGTTTAATCCCTAATTTCTAATCTAATCTAAATCAGGTACCTGCAGAGCATTTTAGTGGGAATGCAGAACTTGTTGAGCATTTCATAGTTTGGATTATCTCTCTAGTGTGGATCTAGACTTTGCAAAGCATTATCTATCTAGTGCAAATCGGGAAGTTGCAGAGCATTGTCTAGATGCAGAACACTGTATATTTCCAGTAGGTACATAAGTTGCAGAGCATTGTCTAGTTTACATGCAGAACACAATCTACAGTACATACAGAAGTTGCAGAGCATTGTCTAGTTTACATGCAGAACACTATCTACAGTAGAAACAGAAGTTGCAGAGTATTGTCTAGTTTAGATGCAGAACATTGTCTATCTCCAGTAGATACAGAAGTTGCAGAGCATTGTCTAGTTCACATGCAGAACAATATCTCCAGTAGATACAGAAGTTGCAGAGCATTGTCTAGTTTACATGCAGAACATTATCTCCAGTAGATACAGAAGTTGCAGAGCATTGTCTAATTTACATGCAGAACATTATCTCCAGTAGATACAGAAGTTGCAGAGCATTGTCTAGTTTACATGCAGAACATTATCTACAGTAGATACAGAAGTTGCAGAGCATTGTCTAGTTCAGATGCAGAACACTGTCTATCTCCAGTAGATACAGAGGTTGCAGAGCATTGTCTAGTTCAGATGCAGAACACTGTCTATCTCCAGTAGATACAGAAGTTGCAGAGCATTGTCTAGTTCACATGCAGAACATTATCTACAGTAGATACAGAAGTTGGAGAGCATTGTCTAGTTCACATGCAGAACACTACCTATCTCCAGTAGATACAGAAGTTGCAGAGCATTGTCTAGTTCACATGCAGAGCACTATATCCAGTAGATACAGAAGTTGCAGAGCATTGTCTAGCTCAGATGCAGAACACTGCCTATCTCCAGTAGATACATGAGTTGCAGAGCATTGTCTAGTTCACATGCAGAGCACTATATCCAGTAGATACAGAAGTTGCAGAGCATTGTCTAGCTCAGATGCAGAACACTGCCTATCTCCAGTAGATACAGAAGTTGCAGAGCATTGTCTAGTTCACATGCAGAGCACTATATCCAGTAGATACAGAAGTTGCAGAGCATTGTCTAGCTCAGATGCAGAACACTATCTCCAGTAGATACAGAAGTTGCAGAGCATTGTCTAGTTCACATGCAGAGCACTATATCCAGTAGATACAGAAGTTGCAGAGCATTGTCTAGCTCAGATGCAGAACACTGCCTATCTCCAGTAGATACAGAAGTTGCAGAGCATTGTCTAGTTCACATGCAGAACACTATCTCCAGTAGATACAGAAGTTGCAGAGCATTGTCTAGTTTACATGCAGAGCATTACATCAACCTAGTGTTCATAGAAACATGTTATCTAATCCTCCAGCACTGACTATGTTGCAGGCAGAGTCCTGACCCATCAACCTGCAGAGCATTTTTTGTTCACATCTGCAATAAAGATGCAGGCACGACCCAACCCCAGTGCAGAGCACATGGTACTTACCTAAAGTCACTACCTCTGCAGAACACCCCAACCCCCTGGAGAGAGACTTAAAGAGCCCTCATCCACAGCAGCCAGGTGACCTACCTGTGCCCGGGTCCTGGCAAGTGAAGATGCCAGCCTGATGGCTGAGGGTACAGCAGAGATGGGCAGGGAGGACACAGGCTGAATCTCAGAGAGGAACAGGTGATGGGGTGTCAGAGCAGGAGACAGGAACACAGCTGCATGTTAGCAGCAGAAAAGTGCAGGTGGAGTGAGACCTAGTGCCACTGAGACAGAGGTAAGGGATGCAGGAGGGAGGAGAACCAGAGGATGCGTGTACTCAGCTCTAACCCACGGGAGGCTGCCCCCTGCAGAGAGCCTGCGGTACCCGCCTCCACCACAGGGCGGCAGCAGAGAGCAGCCAGCGTCTATCAGAGGCGCTCTCCAGGGTGCTGAACCAGGGCCCCCTACAAGGCGCAGGTTAAGTGGCGCTCAGCTGAGGCAGGAGGTGAGGACTGACACTCGGATGCCTTTCACACCTCTCTGCAGGATGCATGCTGGAATAATGCACACGGATGTGCAAGTGCTAACTGGCAGAGGATGGGATAAGGGAGGTGGCACATGGCTAAGGCAGGATTTACTGAAATCACACATGGCTGTGGCAAGGAAGAGGTTAAACCACGCATTTTAATGAAGCTGGCAAGCAGAAAGGCTTAAAGATGTGGTTATGGAAAGAGTTAATGCTGCACATCATTCTGACAGAAACCACCTATATAGTGCTAGCCGAAGAGGAATGTGATACTGGTAGGGGAAGGGTTAACAGATGTAATAGACAGTCGAGTCATGGTTAAAGAGGGCTATTTATATGATCCCGGCAGTGTAGGGGTTAAGGGATGCTATATATGATTCAGAAAGTGCCAAGGCATGTACATAGGATTTAAGCAATGGAGTCAAAGGATGTTACTATTCTGGACGGGAACAGGTTAAGGAAGGCTGTGAGATACAGATGCTGTGTGTGACTGTTAGGCAGAGGAAGGGTTAAAAAATTCAACATTAATGCTGACGGGAAGGGTTAAGTAATGCTACATATTATTAAGGGTTGCAGTGATTCAGGAAGGGTTAACGACTGCTGTATATGATTGTGGTAGGCTAAGGGTTAATAGATGGTATATGTTATTCTGAGAGTAGAAGGGTTAAGGATGTTACATATCCTTCAGACAGGAGGAGTTATGTGGGGTTTAAATGGTTAACGTACAGAATGATCTACATCTTGAGTGGGGTTCCCATCTGGCATGGTAAGAGTTAAGGGACTCCTGCCAGCCACGCACAGGTGACACGATGCTAAGAACGACGCGAAGAACTGACTGTGTCCCGGAAAGGGTTAAACACAGCAGGGTTTGTTATCATGAATATCAATTCCACAAGGGGTTAAACTCATCAGGATCCACATTTTGTGAAGGGTTAACAGGTGTCCCGCCCCGGCACACGCGGGGTTACATTCTGCAGCTGCTTGTTGTAGCAGTGTTTGGGTGTTGCGCTAATGATGTCTGGCATGGGAGGGGTTAAGCGATGTTCAGATGCAGAATGGTTAGAGATGTTACCATGGCAACACCCCAACCATCTCCCCAAGTCCAGCACCTGTCACTGCGCTCGTCGTCCTTGAGAATTTGATAAAGCCATGGATGATGAGAGTGAATTCCATAGGATAGTGTGCCCCCAACCCAGGGGTGCCAGGGTCAGGCAGCGCCCAGTGGCAGGGTGGGCTGAGGTCACGGGCAGGTGTAGTGAGGTAGAAGGAGGCACCATGCTAGGACTCGTTCAGCCGCGCCTCCCCCCATGGATTACAGGAGCTCTTAGCCTTTTTAACCCACAGATTTAAACTCAAATCCCCAGCAGCTTGGTAACCCGTTCCTTGCCAGCCTGCCGTGAGGACGCCAGGGAACACGACGCTGGGCTCAGAACGGCAGGAGTCTCTCCTCACAGCTCTTATATAACAAGACCAGGAGAAACGGCTGACTTGTGGAACTACTACTCCCAGCATTACCAATCACATTGCTGGAAGGAGTGGTTCGACAACTGTACACGAAATCATTCGCCCCGGTTGAGCTGTGGCCCGCCTGTCGTGGAACTACAAAGGTCAGCAATGCTTTGTAGGTTATCACTTAGATAAAAAACATCAAGCTGCTAATGCTGGGAGTAGTAGTCCCACAACAGAGTATGTCTCCTTCTGCCATCTCCAACACGGAGTAGGAGGGGTGGCATCCTTTCAATCCTGCAGGATGTATGTTCATGGCCCCCATGCTTTTAACAGGGGGGGGGTGGGGGGGGTCACCATCTATAGACTCAAAATGAACAGGGAGTTGCAAAAGTCTACATACCCCCTGCAATTAACATCACCAGGAAACAGACAATTACCGGTCACCTCGGACCTTCACCCCTCAATGAGACATCTCACTGGGCTGGGGGGCCCCCAATATGTGCTCAGTGATGACAGCGGATACAGACGCGTTTTAATCTCCCCGCAGATTACCACATATGCCGAGGATGACGTTACCTTCCATAAACTCCAGAGGCGTCACTCAGAGATTTATAGCACGAGATTAAACCGCGCTGTCTAAAGCTCTGGGTAATGGACACGTCGCCCGCTCATCCCCCTGCTGCGTAATACTCACCCCATCCATCACAGTATTACTGTTACAGCATTACTGCACCGGCCGTACCCTGTCTGCAGGTAACGAGGCGACGTCCAGAGCGGGACACGAATTAAAGGGCATCTGTCAGCAGTTTTGTCCCTATGACACTGGCTGACCTGTTACATGTGCACTTGGCAGCTGAAGACACCTGTGTTGATCCCATGTTCATATGTGTCCGCATTGCTGAGAAAAATGATGTTTTGCAGCCTCTAGGAGCAACGGGGGCGTTACCATTACACTTAGAGGCTCTGCTATCTCTGCAGAAGTCAAGGCCAGGCATGATAACATTTTCACTGCCTAGTCCTGTCCATCAAATTGCAGAGGGTGCGGAAGTCGCAGAGAGAGCAGAGCCTCTAGGAGTAATGGTAACGCCCCTGTTGCTCCTAGAGGCTCATTTGCATATAATAAAACAATTTTTCTCAGCAATGCGGACACATATGAACATGGGACCAACACAGATGTCTTCAGCTGCCAAGTGCACATGTAACAGGTCAGCCAGTGTCATAGGGACAAAACTGCTGACAGATGCCCTTGAAGAAGTGTTATGGAATGAAAGCTGGGTGACAACTGCTGTGTGGTGGCCATATTGGTTGCCACGCTTTATAATGAACACAAGAACAGCAGATCGTACAGGTAACATATACTTTATTGAAATAGAGCAGAGACAATATGGCGGGGTGGGGGGGTCACTATTTGTCTTCGGGGGGCAGCACCAAGCTCTTTGGGTCATAGTAGTTCATTTCAATGAGAGGTAGACCCAGCGCCTCTTTCCGCTTTATCTGCCGCTCGGCCTCCCTGCGAGCCCAGTCCGTCATCCTGCAGGAAGACAGCGGAGAGTTAACATTAGAGAAGAGGCAAATACAAAAAGAGACAGACCGTGAGGAAAAGAGACCGCAAACTAGAAGAGAGGGATGAGAGCGACATAGAAAAGGGGGGGGGGGGGGGGGAGATAACTTGTGGCCAAAGGAGTAGAGGAGTGTATGAGATATAAGGGGGGGTGGAAAAAGTTGTCAATGGGGGTGAGTAAAGTTGTCAGTGGGGGTGAGTATAGTTGTCAGTGGGGGTGAGTATAGTTGTCAGTGGGGGGGGGTCCTGCTGCCTCCTATATCACGTCACGGGTCTCCTGTAGCGTTGAGAGAATTATTAAGCGGAGCCGCTATTTCTGGCAGCTGCTCATTAAAGCGTATTAACAGCTTCCTCACCTCCGATCGAGCCTCAGCCACAACACGTCGAACTCCCACGGAGAGGCAGAAAACAGCAGCCCCCCCTGACACCTCCTTACCCCTCCCCCAGCGCTGCATCGCTCTGATATCAGGCAGCTCCGGGATCTCGCCCAGGGTGTGCGGAGGGCAACCGGCAAGTTAGTGCATCCAGCTGTGGTGCCAGCCCTGACAGCAGGCACCGTACACATCCGTTACCAATACCCAGGGCACTGCCGGCATGTCCTGTGTGGTCTGATGTGGACCTAGAGGCCACACGACTTCCTTGGCATTTGGCCACGAAGTGACAGGTTGGGAGGCAGGCACCTAATGGGCGGCTTCACGGGTGGCACACAGTCTTTTAAGATGAAAGGTGCCAGGGTTCAAGAGATCGGGCACCATCTGGGCATACTGGTCTACGTGCCGCTGTTGTGCATAGAAGGAGGATTCAGAAAGAAGTGCAGTGGTTCGGGGGACGATGCCTCTTTGGTGTTGGAGGCGCGAGGTTGCTGTGTGACGTTGAAGTGGGGGGGGGGTTGCTGTTTTCTTCCATCTCAGCCTGAAAATAAATAATTGATTTGTGCTCATTAGACGTCTCCCTTAGGAAGTGTGGACCGGCTATACTGCCATTTCCTGCCAGCGAGAGGCTGCCCTCACCTGAGCCGTCACACTAATCACTCTGCAGGTCTGAGGAGCGAGGGGGACATGTAACCCACAGCTGTCCCTCATCCCACTTATCAGCCCCTGCTCCGGTGCAGGCAATTAGCAGCTATATCTAGTCGCTCCTCAGCCCATAGGGGGTTTGCTTCCAATATACCCCCCAAACTGGGGCAGAAGGGGGAGGGGTTGTCACTCCAGTCGTGGATGGAGCATCATCTGCCCGCTCCTGTCAGGAGAAGACTTATAACTGCAATCTACTCTGCCCCTCAGAGATGACGAAGTGATGGGAATATGAAAGCTGAGGGAGCAATGGCCGCCGCGAGAGTGCTTTATTGCATTTAGAGTGCGGCGGGGAGGGGGAGGCGCAACGCAGCCAGGTTATAAGGAGAGACAAGGAGATAAGCGATAGGGCACTCACCCCCTCTCCGGAGAGTAGTAGATAAATACGGTTCCCAGCACAAGACAGACTGAAACACCAAAGAAGAAGACCAGCCGCATGTTCCGGACATCTTGGACCGGGTCGTCACTGAATCCGTGCCAGTCCGGGTTCTGGAAAGGGGAAAGAAAAAAAATTATAAATTAATTGGCGGTAATGCCACCATTATAGGGTGAACGAACACATGGCCGACAGTTGGGACCTAAAGTCATAGGAAGGGTTAAAATAACCAGGGGAACCATTGTGTACAGTGCGGTTAACCGGTCGCAGCTTTCACGTTGCGCCAATGTGTCTAAGAGAGTCAGCTCTTGGGGGGCAGCAGAGGATAAACAGGAGAGATGAAAGCGCCAGGTGCCATTATATGTTCTCATCGCACGGGGGCTGAGAGCAGGGGTGAGCCGAGCCTGAGCAGCCCCCGAACAAAGGGAGAGCCGCTAATGAGGAGGCAGCACACAATGGAGGCTCGCTGCAGAAAAAGAGCGCGCCGCTAAAGAAAGAAGAAACCAAGAACTAAAGAAGAAGAAAAAAACTACGGGGGGGGAGGAATGAGACAGCAGCAGCATCAACGGCTCCACCACCACCACAGGATACCATGGGCACACACTGCCCCCTGCTGCCGCAAGAGGGAACAGCACCCTGCACACCGTACAGGGACGTATTAAAAAGTCGAACGCTCAGGGGCCCTTTAACGTTCCGGCTGCCCGACAGCTCCATGGGTTCAGGAACAAGATGACCCACTGACAGAGACCGGTCAGTGCAGATGTACCGGGTTCCTAAAGGTTCAGGGGGCATGTCAGTGACAACGGGGCGTGACACAAATTATTTACATACAACTGTGTGCATGAACGAAATTGTCTGTGGCCTCTTAGGGGTTAATCACGACCAGTCTCCTGCTTGTGATTGAAGGGGCAAAACTGCTATACCCATAAAATCACATGACGTAGCCCTACAGTCCCGATCCGCCGAAGAGCTGCAGGACCCCCACCAATTAGAAAGGACAGGCCTTAATAAAAGGTGGACAACCCCTTTAAGCCTATAGTTATGTGGCGGGAAGAGCAGCTGCGGGTAGTTGGGGGGGGGGTAACCATTTTGGCACTGCTGCAATGCACATAAAAAGTGAACTGCGAAGTCTTTGAAAACGTCACCTACAGTTTTGTGTACACAGCTCCAATACAGATCCATGTGTCTCCATGGTTACAGACTACAAACAAAAATCAAGTGTGTAGTCTGATCCTGCTGTCATGTCTTACGTCGCTCCCGCTGCCTACAGACAGACTACACTGGGCTTGTATGTAATCTGTAACCATGGAGAGACATAGCTCTGTGTAGGAGCTGTGGACACAAAACGGCAGGAGCCTTCTCCTCAAGAAAACTCGTACGGCTGGTGCATTTGTGAATCATTGACTCAGTGGGAGTGAAAGCTTCAAAAATGCACCAGTCTGTAAGGGTGTTTGTTTTCTGCCCATATACCAGGAGCAGAGAGGGCAGGTCTCCTACATACATAGTGGCTGGCACTGTCTATGGGTGCACAGTAGCATGGCTGCGGGCGTGCACAGAAATCAATCCCCCCCCCCCAACAAAGCAGAACAGATGAAGTAAATGAGGCAACTTCAACTAGATATACCGCATATGTTAATTAAAGGGGTTTTCCGGGATTATAGTACTGATGACCTATCCTCAGGATAGCTCATCAGTATCTGATCGGTGGGGGTCCTCAGGATAGCTCATCAGTATCTGATCGGTGAGGGTCCTCAGGATAGGTCATCAGTATCTGATCGGTGGGGGTCCTCAGGATAGGTCATCAGTATCTGATCGGTGGGGGTCCTCAGGATAGGTCATCAGTATCTGATTGGTGGGGGGTCCTCAGGATAGCTCATCAGTATCTGATCGGTGGGGGTCCTCAGGATAGATCATCAGTATCTGATCGGTGGGGGTCCTGAGGATAGGTCATCAGTATCTGATCGGTGGGGGTCCTGAGGATAGCTCATCAGTATCTGATCGGTGGGGGTCCTCAGGATAGGTCATCAGTATCTGATCGGTGGGGGTCCTGAGGATAGGTCATCAGTATCTGATCGGTGGGGTCCTCAGGATAGCTCATCAGTATCTGATCGGTGGGGGTCCTCAGGATAGGTCATCAGTATCTGATCGGTGGGGGTCCTCAGGATAGGTCATCAGTATCTGATCGGTTGGGGTCCTGAGGATAGCTCATCAGTATCTGATCGGTGGGGTCCTGAGGATAGCTCATCAGTATCTGATCGGTGGGGGTCCTGAGGATAGCTCATCAGTATCTGATCGGTGGGGGTCCTGAGGATAGCTCATCAGTATCTGATCGGTGGGGGTCCTCAGGATAGGTCATCAGTATCTGATTGGTGGGGGTCCTGAGGATAGCTCATCAGTATCTGATCGGTGGGGGTCCTGAGGATAGCTCATCAGTATCTGATCGGTGGGGGTCCTCAGGATAGCTCATCAGTATCTGATCGGTGGGGGTCCTCAGGATAGCTCATCAGTATCTGATCGGTGGGGGTCCTCAGGATAGGTCATCAGTATCTGATTGGTGGGGGTCCTGAGGATAGCTCATCAGTATCTGATCGGTGGGGGTCCTGAGGATAGCTCATCAGTATCTGATCGGTGGGGGTCCTCAGGATAGCTCATCAGTATCTGATCGGTGGGGGTCCTCAGGATAGCTCATCAGTATCTGATCGGTGGGGGTCCTGAGGATAGCTCATCAGTATCTGATCGGTGGGGGTCCTGAGGATAGGTCATCAGTATCTGATCGGTGGGGGTCCTGAGGATAGGAGATCAGTATCTGATCGGTGGGGGTCCTGAGGATAGCTCATCAGTATCTGATCGGTGGGGGTCCTGAGGATAGCTCATCAGTATCTGATCGGTGGGGGTCCTCAGGATAGCTCATCAGTATCTGATCGGTGGGGGTCCTCAGGATAGCTCATCAGTATCTGATCGGTGGGGGTCCTGAGGATAGCTCATCAGTATCTGATTGGTGGGGGTCCTCAGGATAGATCATCAGTATCTGATCGGTGGGGGTCCTGAGGATAGCTCATCAGTATCTGATCAGTGGGGGTCCTGAGGATAGGTCATCAGTATCTGATCGGTGGGGGTCCTCAGGATAGCTCATCAGTATCTGATCGGTGGGGGTCCTCAGGATAGATCATCAGTATCTGATCGGTGGGGGTCCTGAGGATAGGTCATCAGTATCTGATCGGTGGGGGTCCTCAGGATAGCTCATCAGTATCTGATCGGTGGGGGTCCTCAGGATAGGTCATCAGTATCTGATCGGTGGGGGTCCTCAGGATAGGTCATCAGTATCTGATCGGTTGGGGTCCTGAGGATAGCTCATCAGTATCTGATTGGTGGGGGTCCTGAGGATAGCTCATCAGTATCTGATCGGTGGGGGTCCTGAGGATAGCTCATCAGTATCTGATCGGTGGGGGTCCTCAGGATAGCTCATCAGTATCTGATCGGTGGGGGTCCTCAGGATAGCTCATCAGTATCTGATCGGTGGGGGGTCCTGAGGATAGCTCATCAGTATCTGATCGGTGGGGGTCCTGAGGATAGGTCATCAGTATCTGATCGGTGGGGGTCCTGAGGATAGGAGATCAGTATCTGATCGGTGGGGGTCCTGAGGATAGCTCATCAGTATCTGATCGGTGGGGGTCCTGAGGATAGCTCATCAGTATCTGATCGGTGGGGGTCCTCAGGATAGCTCATCAGTATCTGATCGGTGGGGGTCCTCAGGATAGCTCATCAGTATCTGATCGGTGGGGGTCCTGAGGATAGCTCATCAGTATCTGATTGGTGGGGGTCCTCAGGATAGATCATCAGTATCTGATCGGTGGGGGTCCTGAGGATAGCTCATCAGTATCTGATCAGTGGGGGTCCTGAGGATAGGTCATCAGTATCTGATCGGTGGGGGTCCTCAGGATAGCTCATCAGTATCTGATCGGTGGGGGTCCTCAGGATAGATCATCAGTATCTGATCGGTGGGGGTCCTGAGGATAGCTCATCAGTATCTGATCGGTGGGGGTCCTGAGGATAGGTAATCAGTATCTGATCGGTGAGGGTCCTCAGGATAGGTCATCAGTATCTGATCGGTGGGGGTCCTGAGGATAGGACATCAGTATCTGATCGGTGGGGGTCCTGAGGATAGGTCATCAGTATCTGATCGGTGGGGGTCCTGAGGATAGATCATCAGTATCTGATCGGTGGGGGTCCTCAGGATAGGTCATCAGTATCTGATCGGTGGGGGTCCTCAGGATAGATCATCAGTATCTGATCGGTGGGGGTCCTGAGGATAGGTCATCAGTATCTGATCGGTGGGGGTCCTGAGGATAGGTCATCAGTATCTGATCGGTGGAGATTAATGATGATCGAACATGCTCGTACCGAGCTCAAAAAGCTCGGGTCCCCTGCGTGCACCCAGACGGATCCGTCCTCATTGAATTGCATTGGGGTCATGACGGATCCGTCTGGGTGCGCGCAGGGGACCCGAGCTTTTTGAGCTCGGTATGAGCATGTTCAATCATCACTAGTGGAGATTCAACACCCGGGACCCTGTGAGCGCCGCTACCTTCTCTCAGCTCACCAAGCACAGCGTCGTACATTGTATAGTGACTATGCTTGGTTCACTTGAATGGGGCTGAGGAACGTGACGTCACTGGCTTAGGAAAAGGTAAGAGAAGGCCGCGGAGCTCATGGGAGTGCCGATGCCTTCTCAAACAGCTGATCGGCGGGGGTCCCGGGTGTCGGACACCCACCGATCAGATACTGATGACCTATCCTGAGGATAGGTCATCAGTAGTTAAATCCTGGAAAACCCCTTTAAACAATGCAGCCACCACTGGAGAGAACTCATTGCTACAGATTTATACAGCCATTATTCTACTCATTGGGAGCATTACAATCAGTATGCAGTGAGCTCCCCCTAGTGGTGGCTGCATTTATTACATTCAATAGGAGCAGTATAATCTGTATGCAGTGAGCTCCCACTAGTGGTGGCTGCATTTATTACATTCAATAGGAGCAGTATAATCTGTATGCAGTGAGCTCCCACTAGTGGTGGCTGCATTTATTACATTCAATAGGAGCAGTATAATCTGTATGCAGTGAGCTCCCACTAGTGGTGGCTGCATTTATTACATTCAATAGGAGTCATATAATCTGTATGCAGTGAGCTCCCCCTAGTGGTGGCTGTATTTATTATTACATTCAAAAGGAGCTGTACAATCTGTATGTAGTGAGCTCCCCCTAGTGACGGCTGTATAATCTGTATGCAGTGAGCTCCCCCTAGAGGTGGCTGCATTTATTACATTCAATGGGAACTGTATAATCTGTATGCAGCGAGCACCCCCTAGTGGTGGCTGCATTTATTACATTCAATAAGAGCTATATAATCTGTATGCAGTGCACTCCCCCTAGTGATGGTTGTATTTACTATTACATTCAATAGAAACTGTATAATCTGGATGCAGTGAGCTCCCCCTAGTGGTGGCTGCATTTATTATTAAATTCTATAGGAGCTTTATAAACTGTAAGATCCCATAGCATTGGCTGCATTTATATAAACCTGTATTAAATCAGCTCCCCCTAGTGTTGGCTGTATGTCTTATTACTTCAATATAAGTGTAAATAGATGTGACCAGCCTCCCCCTTATAGTCTCAGGTGCAATAAGCAGAACAGACAGAAGTTACAGCTGTTGCTTGCAGCAACCAATCACATTCCAGCTTCTATTTTCCAGTTCCAGAGAAACATGAAAGCTGGGACCTGATTGGTTGATATGAGCACCTGCTCCTCCTTCCCTGCGCTACAATTCGCACTTATCTAGTAGGGGGCGCTATCTCCTCATACATCAGCTTAGGTGAAGTTACCTTGTCGTACACATTAATCTCATCATGGTCGTCGTGCCGGTGTTTGGGCGGAGCGCTATGACTGACGGAGACCGGGGTTGTGGACTCCGCCCGAGGACCAGTATGAAGTCTGTACAGCGGGGCTGTCCTTAGTAGCCTCGTAGCCCCGGACAACCTCAGCGCCCGCAGACACAAGGGCATCGCCATGTTAGCTCTGCCCCGAGAGGAGACGCAGGACACGCCGGAAGAGGCGGGCTCCTGTCAGGCTCCACCAATCAGCGCTCGGGAGACTCTAACCGGCTGGCGAAAAACGACCAATCAAATGCTTTATCTAGACTGCGCAAAACAGGCTAAAAGGGGCGGAACTCTTGTCTCCTTGCCCAATGAGCGTCCGCGGTTCTATTTGGATGACGGCTTGGCCAATCAGATTCGCGAATTTTGTGAGCGCCATTTTTACTGTGGGCAAGCACCCGTATAAAACGAGGATGACAGCGTAGGTTACCATGGAAACGTTGCCGGGCTGATTAAGATGGCGGAGCTGAACGAGCATCACCGCGGAGAGGTTCTTAGTTATATGCGATTCGCTCAGTCCAAGCGGCTGCTCCGGCTTAAGAGCGTGGCCTCCTGCTTTCAGGACGTGCGGGAGAGCCGGCTGGTGGAGGACACGTACACGGCGGAGGAGGTAGCCGAGCTGCTGAGCGGCCTGCAGGCTGTGGTGCAGAGTGAGCTGGAACTAGAGCTTATCAACTCGGCCCATACCAATGTGCTTCTCCTGCAGCAGCTCTTCTCCCAGGCCCAGCACTGGCACCTCCGGCTGCACACTGATATCTCTGAGCTGGAGAACCGCCAGCTCCTGGAGCAGGTAGCAGAGCTGGAGAAGAGCCAGGAAATGGGGCCCTCCGCTAAGGGCCCCCAGGCCAACAAGCCCAGACTGGTCCCCTTGAGCGAGGGCGGTTCTTCCTCAGACCTTCTCCACAGTCAGATCACTCGGCTCCAAGAAGAAAACGACAAGTTGCGAGCCCGGCTCCGCACTCTTGAAGGACAAGCGACCACCGCCCTGGACGACAAACGCAGCGCCGAGCAAGCCCTCAAAGATCTGAAGATCCAGCTCCAGGCCCAGCAGAACTCGCAGGCCTCACAAGAGGTCAGTCACATGGAGGACACCGTGGCCAACCTCAAGCTCGAGTTTCAGAAGACCCTAGGCGACCACACGAGCAGCCAGAAGAACCTGGAGGAGAACCTGACCAAGACCAAACATGAGCTCTTGAGGGTCAATGAGCAGTTGGCCATGGCGGAGAAAGAGCTGGAGAAGAAGTTCCAGGAGACCGGCGCCTACCGTAACATGAAGGACATCCTGACCCGGAAAAACGAGCAGATCAAGGACCTCCGCAGGAGGCTGTCAAAGTATGAAGCAGAAGACTGAACTGAGGCCGGCTGAGTCCCATGTTTGACCTGTTCTATAATTTTGATAAACCCAAAGATTTGGCTGCAGCCTGAACCCATAATTTCACCAGTTTAGTTTTTCCCCCACAGTTTGACTAGTCGTCCCTGATATTTCTTCACCAAGCTGAACTTCCTGACCACACAGCCAATGTCAAGGTGGAGTTACAGAAGATCCTAGGGTAGTGATCTTCCAACCTGTGGCTCTCAGCTGTTGCCCAACTACAACTCCTATCATGCCCCAATAGCCTGCTGCTGTCAGGACATGCTGGGAATTCAGCAGCTGGAGAGCCACAGGTTTGGAGATCACTGCCCTATGAGACCTCATCCTCAAGAACCTGACCACCAGTAGACAAGAACTCTCCATCCATGGCCAAGAAGAATCTCCAAGTGTAGTGAAACATGAGCAGAACCAGAAGATTGCTGCCACACAAATCCAAGGGTGACACTTCCTATAAGATCAGAGGTGGATCATCTTCTCACATTCTGTAGCCCCCTAAATCTGGAAGTTTGGATTCTTACAAGATGATGACAGAACAAGCCTTTTTTACCCCCCAGAGCTGGACTCCTTTTCATTCCTTGACACGGGGGCTCAAGTCTCTCTGATATTAGGGGACCTATTTTCCAAGAGTGTTTATTGGACGCTGGTGATCATCACACTCCTCATCCAGGTTCACCTCAGTATAATGCCAGCGCTACCGAGACCCGCGGCAGCTGAAATCACACAATGGTTGTGTACACGGTGACCACCACAAATAAGGCTCTGTTCACATCACGTTTCAGATTTCATCCTAAATGGCTGCAAACTATTGGAATCTGCTGCATTGTGTTCTCTGGTAAACCTAGACGGAAACCTAGTGGAGTCCACGGAGCCCATCGGGCAATGTTGGCATTTGTTGTGTAAACGGACCCAGATCTATCAACGGAATTGATGAACGCAGATGTGAACAGAGCCTTAGTCGCCTGCGACTTTTTTTCTGGCCTTATTGGGCTACATGTATTGTGTGTTTCCGCCTGTTGTAACTTTGGAGTCCCCGTGTCTAAGGCCATCAGAGATCCCTGACCTACAACCCGATCGCCTTCCTGTATTCGGTTACTTCCACGTGGGACATAAGAAGCAGTGGATCTGCACAGGTTACCAGTGGATTTTGTTGCAGGGTGAAATCTGCTGCAGCATTCGTGTCTGCACCGCAGGTCAATTTCTGCAGATTTTTCACGCAGCTTGAAAATTTGCTGCTACTGTAAAACGCTACAGATTTTCCAAACTTGGGGCTCATGCACACGAACGTATGCGTTCAGTGCCCATGCTGCGGTCCACATCACACGGGCACTGACAGTGGGGCCGCTGCATTCGGATCGCAGACCCATTCACTTGAATAGCGTCCGCGATCCGCACCGCAAAAAAGTAGTGCATGCTTTACTTTTTTGCGGTGGGGAGGCACGGCCAAAATCCATGCCTCTGCTCCGCATCTCCGTTATTGCGGACCCATTGAAGTGAATGGGTCTGCAATGCGGGCTGCACACGGCTGGTGCCCATGTATTGTGGACCCGGTGTATGCAGGTTGCAATACGGGCACGGGTCGTGTGCATGAGCCCTTACGTGGCAGACAATCTGCAGGGCGTCTGCCCCCAATGTGGACTTGCCCCTACTGATCAGCCACGTCCTCAGACGGCGCTCGTTCCTTCGCAGCTTCTCTGGTCGTCCTTCCTGCTCTATCCTTCCATCCAGTGATACGGGAACCGACTGGAAAATTAAGTTTTTGTTTTATTTCCACTTCATTAAAACAGATTTCTTATTTGTAGAAGCGTCGCCTGCTTTTTATCCACTGGAGAGGTTCACGTAATGGTGGGCCATAAAGGGATCGGAGGGAGGGCTATCTACAGCGCTGGACAAATGCCTGGATAGCCGCTGCAGAACTTTAGGTTATATTTTATTGAAGTCCTCGTGGTGCGGCTACTAAAATATTTGATTTGTCAGCATTTTGCTACAGTTTACAGTAGTGGTCCGCATGCTGGCGGTCTCCATACATTGCAGGAGTACATGTCTCAAGACACCATATTGAGACCACAGACACCCTGTAGACTGCTGTGACCATGGGGAAGATCACAGGAACATCCAGGCCTATGGACGTGGTGAGGAGGATAGCTAACCACGCTCCCATGTTCCTATGTGCCCACATTGCAGAGAAAAATAAAGTTTTAATATATGCAAATGAGCCTCTAGGAGCAACGGGGGCGTTACCATTACACCTAGAGGCTCTGCTCTCTCTGCATTTTGATTGACAGGTCCAGGTGTGATGAGGTTTTCACTGCCTGGTCCTGCCAATCAGAGGGCCCGTCCGTTTCAGAGAGAGCTTAGCCTCTAGGTGTAATGGTAACGCCCCCATTGCTCCTAGAGGCTCATTTGCATATATTAAAACTACTTTTTTTTTTTCTCTGAAATGTGGGCACATATGAACATGGGACCAACACAGATGTCTTCAGCTGCCGATCGCACATGTAACAGGTCAGCCAGTGTCATAGATACAAAACTGCTGACAGATGCCCTTTAATTCACAACCCTAGAGCGGTGGTCTCACCCTGTGGCTCTCCAGCTGCTTTAAAGCTACAACAGCCAGCATGCTCTGATAGTTGCAGGTTGTCAGGGCATGCTAGGAGTAGTAGTTCTGCAATAGCCGCCGCCCCCCGCTAGAGTTTTCCTCATTACTCTGCAGTGCTCAGTTTCCTAAAAACAGTTTATTCACACAAATAACACGGGACCGGGGAAACTGTACAAAGAGGAAATACAGCGATTCTTCAGGAGCCGTCCACCATCACTCCAGGGGTTTAGCACGAGTGGCTTCGGCGTTGGCCCTCAGCACGGCTCCCGGGCTGGGATATGGTCTCTGCTGAAACAAGGGTCCCGCAGCCGTGGTGTCTGCCCCAGTTTTGGCCTCATTTCTTTTGGGAAGTCCTGTAGACCAGGTGCCCCTAACAACAGCAATGCAAACATTCAGCCATATTATCATCCTACTGGATAACTCCAGCTAGTAAAGGAGGAGAGTTATGTTAGAGATCATACATGAGTCCCTGCTTGTTCAGTGTCTGCAGAGAATGTGAAAAGCTGTACGCTGCAGATTGTCTTTACCCCTGACATTTGACTGTAATCTAGAAAAAAAACTGATGACTGAAATTCAGCTAATATGTAAACCAACAGAATAGTGAGTGCAGCTCTGGAGTATAATACAGGATAGGTAATGTATGTACAAAATTACTGCACCAGCAGAATAGTGAGTGCAGCTCTGGAGTATAATACAGGATGTAACTCACGATCAGTACAGGATAAGTAATGTATGTACACAGTGACTGCACCAGCAGAATAGTGAGTGAAGCTCTGGAGTATAATACAGGATGTAACTCAGGATCAGTACAGGATAAGTAATGTATGTACACAGTGACTGCACCAGCAGAATAGTGAGTGCAGCTCTGGAGTATAATACAGGATGTAACTCAGGATCAGTACAGGATAAGTAATGTATGTACACAGTGACTGCACCAGCAGAATAGTGAGTGCAGCTCTGGGGTATAATACAGGATGTAACTCAGGGATCAGTACAGGATAAGTATGTATGTACACAGTGACTGCACCAGCAGAATAGTGAGTGCAGCTCTGAAGTATAATACAGGATGTAACTCAGGATCAGTACAGGATAAGTAATGTATATACACAGTGACTGCACCAGCAGAATAGTGAGTGCAGCTCTGGAGTATAATACAGGATGTAACCCAGGATCAGGACAGGATAAGTAATGTATGTACACAGTGACTGCACCAGCAGAATAGTGAGTGCAGCTCTGGAGTATAATACAGGATGTAACTCAGGATCAGTACAGGATAAGTCATGTATGTACACAGTGACTGCACCAGCAGAATAGTGAGTGCAGCTCTGGAGTATAATACAGGATGTAACTCAGGATCAGTACAGGATAAGTAATGTATGTACACAGTGACTGCACCAGCAGAATAGTGAGTGCAGCTCTGGAGAATAATACAGGATGTAACTCAGGATCAGTACAGGATAAGTAATGTATGTACACAGTGACTGCACCAGCAGAATAGTGAGTGCAGCTCTGGAGAATAATACAGGATGTAACTCAGGATCAGTACAGGATAAGTAATGTATGTACACAGTGACTCCACCAGCAGAATAGTGAGTGCAGCTCTGGAGAATAATACAGGATGTAACTCAGGATCAGTACAGGATAAGTAATGTATGTACACAGTGACTGCACCAGCAGAATAGTGAGTGCAGCTCTGGAGTATAATACAGCATGTAACTCAGGATCAGTACTGGATAAGTAATGTATACAGGGGCTTGGCTCATGTACATGTAGAGTGTCCCATAGTGTATAGAGTTATACATCAGTTTACATTCCCATTTTGGGTCCTGTGCATGTTGGAGATAAGAATGGGGAGGACTTTACCTTGGAGCATCAGAATAAGCACTTGGATCCATGGGATCGATCTCTTCTTCTTTCCTCCCTGTGAAGACAGAAGCTTTGGTCATACGGACGTCTACCTATTGTTCTAGCAGAGAACCTGCACACCACCTCCTGCACCTTTTTTTTGTTTTGGGTATGGAGCGATCTCCTCCCTTCGAATGTGTCTTCTCTCCTTTACCTCCTCCCTCTCCGGCCGCTCTGGTTTCTCCGGCCGCTCCTCCGACTCTACAAACAGCAGTTCAGCTATGAATATACGGGATGTAGTAGAGAGGACGATGCAGGAGGAGGACAGTGGTTACCTTTCTGTTTGGAGGTGCATTTGGTGATGACAGCGTTGGGGTCATGTGGGGATAACCAGGACACCATGTCCGTCTCCACATTCCAGTAATACGGCAGGCCGCTGAGCGGAGGAGAAAAAAAACGGAATGTAATTCATATATCCTGACAGACGGGAAAAACTGCTCCGAAACCCAAAAACCTATAGACATGATTAATACCAAGATCATTATAAGAGAGCCTGCATACATCAGTGCCGAGATCACTATTATCACCAGAGACGACCTGTACATCAGTGCCGAGATCACTATTATCACCAGAGACGACCTGTACATCAGTGCCGAGATCACTATTATCACCAGAGACGACCTGTGCATCAGTGCCGACGATCACTATTATCACCAGAGACGACCTGTGCATCAGTGCCGAGATCACTATTATCACCAGAGACGACCTGTGCATCAGTGCCGAGATCACTATTATCACCAAAGAAGACCTGTACATCAGTGCCGAGATCACTATTATCACCAGAGACGACCTGTGCATCAGTGCTGAGATCACTATTATCACCAGAGACGACCTGTGCATCAGTGCCGAGATCACTATTATCACCAGAGACGACCTGTGCATCAGTGCCGAGATCACTATTATCACCAGAGCCGACCTGTGCATCAGTGCCCGAGATACTATTATCACCAGAGACGACTGTACATCAGTGCCGAGATCACTATTATCACAGAGACGACCTCACCATCAGACGATCACTATTATCACCACGCGGTGCCGAGATCACTATTATCACCAAAGAAGACCTGTGCATCAGTGCCGAGATCACTATTATCACCAGAGACGACCTGTACAGCGGTGCCGAGATCACTATTATCACCGAGAGACGATCATGTACACATCAGTGCCGAGATCACTATTATCACCAGAGACCGACCTGTACATCAGTGCCGAGATCACTATTATCACCAGAGACGACCTGTACATCAGTGCCCGAGATCACTATTATCACCAGAGACGACCTGACCCACATCAGTGCCGCTGAGATCAACTATTATCACCAGAGACGACCTGTACATCAGTGCCGAGATCACTATTATCACCAGAGAGACGACCTGACATCAGTGCCGAGAGATCACTATTATCACCAGAGACGACCTGTACATCATCAGTGCCGAGATCACTATTATCACCAGAGACGACCTGTGCATCAGTGCCGAGATCACTATTATCACCAGAGACGACCTGTACATCAGTGCCGAGATCACTATTATCACCAGAGACGACCTGTACATCAGTGCCGAGATCACTATTATCACCAGAGACGATCTGTACATCAGTGCCGAGATCACTATTATCACCAGAGACGATCTGTACATCAGTGCCGAGATCACTATTTATCACCAGAGACGAGCGCTGTACATCAGTGCCGAGATCACTATTATCGCACCAGTGCGAGACACTATTATCACCAGAGCCGTGTACATCAGTGCCTGAGATCACTATTATCACCAGAGACGACCTGTACATCAGTGCCGAGATCACTATTATCACCAGAGACGACCTGTACATCAGTGCTGAGATCACTATTATCACCAGAGACGACCGTACATCAGTGCCGAGATCACTATTCTCACCAGAGACGACCTGCACATCAGTGCCGAGATCACTATTATCACCAGAGACGACTGTACATCAGTGCCCGAGATCACTATTATCACCAGAGACGACCGACAGCCCCGAGATCACCTATTCCAAGACGAACCTGTACATCAGTGCTGAGGATCAACTAATTATCACCAAGAAGACCTGTACATCAGTGCTGAGATCACTATTATCACCAGAGACGACCTATTATCACTAGACATTATCTGTACATCAGTAATGAGATCACTATTATCAGCAGACAATCCATACATTTGTACTGACATCACTATTATCACCAGCCACAATATATACATCAGTGCCCAGATCACTATTATCACTAGACATTATCCGTACATCAGTAATGAGATCACTATTATCAGCCAAGACACGAATCCTTCATACACTGCTGAGATCACTTTCACCTGGAAACAATCCACATATCAAGTTCAAGATCTACTAATTCTTACTACGAACAATTAGTACATAGTGCATAGATCACTATTATCATTCCACTTGACATATTCATTAGTAAAATAGCAATACTATAATGTGCAGACGGACCTGACAATACATCTGAACATTACTAGGTCTCCTCTATACCTCTCCATTACCGCTAAACATGACCCATTCACTGGGGATCGCCTCTGTCACCCACATATACATCACTTTGGAGATCACCATCATCACCATACATCTGCCTGGAGACAACCATGAGACTAGAAAATGATCCCCAAATGCATGATGCAGGGCTGTCACTGACAGCTCTGTATGCGGCAGCCGCTGTCACCTCCACACGTATAGTACAGCCCTCACGTATTCTCCTGGCGTCCATGTAGAAGGCCTGTGCAACCGCAGATCCTCACCATATTGGGTCAAACACCTTGTACCAGTTTGGGGGGAGATTCTCTATCCGCGTAGCCTCATAGTCCACGTTGTCATCATCATAGTCCTCGGCAATCACCTCTTCTGCTGGCTCTGGGAGAAGCATAAAAAATAGGCATGAACAGGGGAAAGGGTCCAGATCAAGAGTAATAACGGGATAAACCATTTGCTTGTGGTTTACCATTTGTAAAATCTCTGCTTGCTGTCAGTGAGTGGCAACATTTTAGGTCAGAACCAACTGACACAGATGGAGGGTTCGTAACAGTGTATCAGAGTTCTCTCTAGTGTCTGGATCAAGCTGGATGTGATCAGGAGAACTTTTCAGGTCAACAACGTTTCCATTCACTGACAGCAGGCAGAGAGACGGCAAATATTGTATATTAGGATGTTGCAGAAATAGGCTAGCTTTACATAAAACCAGAAAAATAAAAGTTCAATGGGCATGTGCAACAGCAAGTGCAACTTGCCATTTTATTGGGGTGCAGGAAGCTGATGGAGTCAGGAGCACCAGTCGTTTGCAGATCTCCCGTACTGACCAGACGAGCACCTACCTGCTTCAACATGCTTCAAGATCCCTCTTTTCGCCAATCGGGCTTGTAGGGCCTGTGGCAGCGGCATTGTGAGTCACCAACCTGCAGGTAGATACACACAGGTAAGCTGGTTTGCATAAAGACCCTAACCAAAACGTAGCCCCCACCGCCATGCTTTATAAAGTACTACAGCTTGGAAGCCACTGCAACCTCTGCACCTACTGGGGGCATACACGTCACTGACAACACACCAGACTATGCACATATAGGATTACTGGGGTCACGTGTCAGGAATAATACAGGGCCAAAACACTGAGGGGTCACCCATAGCATCCAATCAGATTACAGCTCTCAGACGAAAGAAGCTTCGATTCATACAAATCAAATTTGTTCCAAAATCAGACTCCATGAGCAGTGAGGGGTTGGCCCCCCTCCACCTTGAGTAACGGGGCCAAATCTCTCACCTGGCCCTGTCTATTTTGCGCATGCGCCATTACTCCAAGTAGTGCTGCAAGATCTGACATTTTGCTGCTGCTGCCTGAGCAGCGCAGATGCCGACTGTGCATGCACCGCTCACATCGGGGTACTCCTGCATGTCTAGAGGCATGTGCAGAGCCAGCCTCTGCGCCGCCCAGCCTCTGCACTTGTGCTGCTACTCAGAGCAAATCGCCCAGGCGCAATACTGATGGGGCCCAGCGAGATGCCTGGCCCTGTCAATCAAGAGGGAGTCTCTTCAGTAGCAGGGTCATCCCCTCAGGTGCTACTACTACTCATAGATTGGTTGCCATTAAGAGCCCTCAGTGGACATACGAGTGGTGGGCATTCGGGTCACTGACAATGGAGGAAATCCCTAGTACTCCACCAAGAACGTGGCACAACAGAGAGCGAACCCTGGAGCACGGCCACATCTGAACCCCCGAAACCGTGTGTGGAGTCACAGGACACGGCCAGAAATGTCAGGCTGTGGCCACAGGGGGCTGATCTGCGGATCCTGCACACAAAGGGTGAAATCCATGATGCAAATATATTGACAGGCCGTGGATTTAAAGTCTGCACCACGTGCGCTGAGGATTTTCCACCTGCAATTCTGTGGCGGAGAATCTGCAGTGTATACGCCTCATGTGGATGTAAACTTAGGACTCATGCACACGAACGTATTTTCTTTCAGTGTCCATTTCATACGCGTAACCGCAAAAAAAAACCAGAAGCTACTCCGTGTGCATTCCATTTCCCAAAAAAACTGAACATGTCCAATTACAGACAAGGATAGGACTGTTCTATTAGGGGCAGCTGTTCCATTCCGCAAAATGCACATCCATATTTTTTCCGGATCCGTTTTTTGCAGACAGCATAATATATACAGTCGTGTGCATGAGCCCTTAAAGGGGTATTCCGATCTCATAAAATGACTGCTGATCCTGAGAACAGAGGGCCCCAAGCTCTGATTCAGCACTGTGGCCCTTTCACAGTCTTTGCTGCAGCTCTGCGCCCCCGGTCACTCGCTGAGCCGGCCCCATTCACCTGAATAGAGCTGTGCTGCAGTTCACAGTGGCTGGGGCTCCACCGTACCTGGAAACACAGTAAAGGGGCCACAGCAAGTCACCATTATGGCCCCTTTAGGTTGTTGGGACTACCCCTTTAAGGGATAATAACCCTTTTCTTTAAGGGGAACTTATAAACTGGTCTACTAAAGCAGCATCCCAGGAACAGTTGTCTATAATGCCTGAGATGGCAGTACAAACTGCAGCCTGCTGGTACTTATAGTACTTCACACTGGTAGGGAATGCTGGCAATCCTATAGGGGATGGAAATTGACAGGCGGCTAGGGGCAGACATAAATCCTGTCTGGATAACCGGAGATTGTAGTAATAAAGCTCATACACACCCAGTTTACGCGGCCCCGGCTCTCTGCTTCTCTCCTCCTGGCTGTGGGGGTCGCAGGGTGATGGTGTCACTGACACGCAAAGCCTTGCGTTCCACGCCTCGTTTCCAGCCCGCTTGCTGTTCTCTGACCAGTGGGAGGTGGGCTTATTCACCACGTGATCTAATGGACTTTAAGCAGGCGATGTCACTTCCGCTGCTGTCCAGACGGAATGGAGGAATATGTGCGGGAACCATGGTAACGCAGGGCATGACGGGAATGTGTGGCTGACTACCTAAACACCCCATCTATGGGGAAATGACTGTAGCAGTGTGACACACCCGTGAGCGAAAGTGGTGGGAAATGTGATAGGTGTCAACACCACAGTGCATTCTGGGAGGTTGCCGGGAGCATTACCTTACTAACGCAGAGGCTTCTGGGGAAATTGGCCTAGCCTATCAACACTCCCTTCTAGAAGTCTTGTTGCTAGTGGCAACCAATCAGAGCTTAGCTTACGTTTCTTAACTGCAGTGGGAAAATGAAAGGAGGGCTCTGACTGGTTGCTATGGCTAACACAGTCCCTTTCTCCTTAGAGACGGCTTTGACACATTAGCCCCGCCATCTTTTCCTTTATATTGTCCTAGAGATCTGTAATCAGACGACCGATCACAATTTTACCCGATTCCACCTTAAATATTTACAACCAAGAACCTATAGAGTTCCCCCAATGTGAGACAGTTCCTCACCGCTTCAAGAGCTCTGCTTACTGTCAGTGAATGGCAGCATTCCTGTGCTGAAACTGCCTCTGACTATGTCCATATGACACAGGAGCGGAACTTGTTGCAGTTTATTAGCGAGCACATTCTCTATTGTCATTTAGACAGCAGGGGACTGTGTCCATTCACTGACAGCAATTTTCATACATGTTTGATGCTTTATCTCTCCATAAACTTCTGAAATTTAAAGGGCTCTCTCTTTTTTTGGACAGCCCATTGCGTCTCCATTTGATAGTGGTCACCTGTCTGTGGCTTTTCACCAGAGGTTGCAAAACTACAACTCCCAGCATGCTTTGACCTGTTGAGCTGCACTCGCCTCTATTCACTACACGTCTTCTTTCTGCTGGGGGTGTTTTGTTAGTTAGAAGACCCTGGGGTACATTGCTGGGCACAGTGGTGGCATCACTAGGGGGTGCTGTGGTAAAAATTGTGTTCAACTTACGTAAACTGTTGTCTGTTTCCAGGGGCAGCTGGCAGGATTTAAAGGCTGTGGACACTTTTGGGGGCAGTTTTGTTTTATTATTGCATTGTATTCTTTTTGAGCTAAGAATTATTTTTTCAATTGGTCTTTATTAATAATTTTGAGCCTTTTTCTCTGTACAGCCTTGAGATTCTCCAGCAGCAGCACGCTGTCTGTTTTCAGGCAGCTCAGCCTTATCTCTGACCTCCAAACACTCATTATAGCTCAGTTCTTATCTAACTGATACAAATGTGGCTTAAATAAGTGTTTATGACCTTTTAGTAATTTAGATATAAGGGTTAGTAGATGACTGGCACAAAATGAAAGTGAAAGTACCATTCACTCAGCAGAACAAACACTTAACCCTTTGTGACAGAACGGCTGAATATTTTTAATAAAGAGCAATTGAAAAAATGATTTTTGGCTTAAAATGAGTAAAATGCAATCATAAAAAATAATTGTCCCTGAAGGTGTACATAGCCTTTAAAGGGGTTTTCCCCTTAGCAGGATAGGGAGTGATGGTATGAATATGAGGGATGACCGTAGTGACCCACACTGATCACGCGGCCCCCATGAATGGAGCAGTAGCGCACATGTGCGACCACCCCTGTAGTATGGGATGATGAGTACAGAGGTCTGCTGTCTCCGGCCGTCCCCTGGAGATGAATGGAGCTGTAGTGCACGTGCTCGACCACCGCTCCATTCATCGGTCAGACCTCCACTGATTTAATAGTTATTCTGAGACTTATCCTCTGGATGTGTCATCAGTATTTAATCTGTGGGGGTCCAACACCCAGGACCCCCACCAATCAGCTGTTTGAGAAGACCCCCACGATCAGATACTGATGACCTATAGAGAGGATAGGTCATCAGTAAAAAAGTCTCAGAAGACCCCTTTAACAGCAGCATAAGAAAGCTTTGCTTTCACACAGCAGGATCAACCCTACCACATACCAACCCTGGTTTAATGGGGTTGACACTGCTGACATATGCTCTTTAAACATGAACTTCCATAATGCTTGTCATTTCTTTTTCACAGTCCCTGGAGGATTGTCGATGACTGTGGAGGAGCCTTTACAATGGGGATCATCGGGGGAGGGGTATTTCAGTCAATTAAAGGGTTCAGAAATGCTCCAGTGGTGAGTACTACGTTATATTCTGCAGTATCCTGTACCGATCCTCGAGTATTATATTTTATATCCGTCTCTGGGAAAGCTGAGTGATGACCTTATAGCTGTGATAGGGGATGCAGTGACGTAGCCCTCGAAGGCATCTACTATCAGTTTCGACTCCTCTTTGTTTTTCCCCTAGGGAATGAAGCACCGTCTGCGGGGCAGTGTGAACGCCGTCAAAATCCGCGCTCCACAGATTGGAGGTGAGGTCTGTTATTGGGGCGCCTCATGTGATGCCGCTCCCCCATTATGCCCTCTCACAGTCTCTCTGTTCCCGTACAGGCAGCTTTGCTGTGTGGGGGGGCTTGTTCTCCACTATTGACTGTGGTTTGGTACGGCTCCGTGGGAAAGAAGATCCCTGGAATTCCATCACTAGTGGAGCTCTTACCGGGGCGGTGCTGGCATCTCGCAGTAAGGAACCCCCTCCCAGATATACGAAGGTGTAAAGTGTCATTGTACAGGGATCAGATCCATTCATGCAAAAAATACGAGTGACTTCCGTGTGCATTCCGTGTTTTGCGGAATGGAACAGCTGACCCCCTAATAGAACAGTCCTATCTCCTATCCAATATGCAAATTAGACCTTTAGTGCAATGAGGGCGTCACCATTGCTTTTGTTGTCCTCCAGAGTGAGAGACGATCTTTTTTTAGAGCCTCTCACAGACAAAACCACTTAAGGCCTCATGCACACGATCGTATTTTCGGGCTGCATCCAATCTGCATTTTTTGCGGAGCAGATGCGGACCCGGTTCTTTTCAATGGGGCCCCAAAAGATGCGGACAGCACACGTATGTCCCTCCCACGACCCTGCAAAAAAAAAATAAAAATAACACGTCCTCCTCTAGGCATTTGTAACATAGTTTAGGACCTGCAGAAGGGAACATGTGGGATGCACACGACCGGTATCCGTGTTTTGTGGATTTGCGATTTGCAGACTGCAAAACGGATACGGTCGTGTGCATGAGGCCTTATTCACGCTTCTTAAAGGGACTCTGTCACCAGCGACCTCCCTTAGCAAACTGCATAGACACATAGCTGTGGTTCACCTGATTAAAACGCTTGTTTTCTTTTGTTTAGCTGATGCTCCATTCCTGAATTATGGCAGCACCATTGCTCTTGTTGCACTCGAGCTCCTTTTATTTCTGTGGCCAGCCCCTCCGTCACTTCGTCGGTTGATAGGGCCGGGCAGTGGCAAAACAGAGGAGGGGCTGACCAGAGAAATGAGTGGAGCTTGGGTGCAACAAAAGCAATGGTGACGCCCTCATTTCACTAAGGATCTAACTTACATATTAAAGAAGAACTCCCGCAAAAAATTTTATTCTCTGACCTGTTAGAAAGGTGCATGATATAATCTGTAGTGATTGTCATTTTCTTATCAGAGGCTGAAATTGAGAGTTATCCCCTCTCTTCTTATTCTAGCTGGGTCATGTGACCAACTCCCTGACCTCCAACTGACCCAGGACAGGAAGCCAGTCACTGCTCTATTCATTCCTATGAGACTCAGAGTGAGGCTCCCATAGGAATACATAGAGAATTAGACTTCCTGTCCACACGTAAGTCTCTGTGTGAGTTGGTGGGTCTGATTGCTGGTTACATGACACAGATAAGAAACTTCAGGATGATATAAGTCAAAAATACAGACACTGGTAAGAAAATGACATTCACTACAGATTACATCATGTACCTTTCTAGCAGGACATGGAACAAAAATTTTTGCGGGAGTTATTCTTTAAGAAAAAGTGTCATAACTCAGGAATGAAGCCTCGGATCAAAAAATTAAAATAGTGTTTTAATCAGGTGAACCGCAGCTATGTGTCTATGGAAACAGCTTGATAGGGAGGTCTCTGGTGACAGATTCCCTTTAAAGGGCATCTGTCAGCAGTTTTGTACCTGTGACACTGGCTGACCTGTCACATGTGCACTTGGCAGCTGAAGACATCTGTGTTGGTCCCATGTTCATATTTGTCCTCATTGCTGAGAAAAATTATGTTTTAATATATGCAAATGAGCCTCTAGGAGCAACGGGGGCGTTACCATTACACCTAGAGGCTCTGCTCTCTCTGCAGCTGCTGCACCCTCTGCACTTTGATTGACAGGGCCAGGCATAATGTTGTTTTCACTGCCCGGACCTGTCAATCAAAGTGCAGAGGGTGCAGTAGCTGCAGAGCGAGCTTAGCCTCTAGGTGTAATGGTAACGCCCCCGTTGCTCCTAGAGGCTCATTTGCATATATTAGAACATCATTTTTCTCAGCAATGAGGACAAATATGAACATCGGACCAACACAGATGTCTTCAGCTGCCAAGTGCACATGTGACAGGTCAGCCAGTGTCACAGGTACAAAACTGCTGACAGATGCTCTTTAAGAAGCACCAACAACTGAATTTCTTTGGGGAAAGGGGGGCACTAACAAAGATCGTCCCTCACTCTGGTGGACTCGCCCCATTTAAACATGACATATTCAGTCACTCATCGGTCTGGCTGGCATACTATACTATATTTCCCTAGCAGCAGCAGCTCCATAAGTGCCTGAGCCAAAAATGTGCAAGCCATAGAAACACCCCTGCATCCTAATCTGTCAGTCAGGTATCCCCTAACCCTAAAACTACTACTGGGTCCCATGACGGAAGCAGCTGCATTTATTGTAAGTCTTCCTACAATAAACATGACCATGCCGCCATTTCTCATCCCTTAGGTGGACCTCTGGCCATGGTGGGCTCGGCGCTGATGGGGGGGATTTTGTTAGCTCTCATAGAAGGGGTTGGAATCCTCCTGACCCGCTACACAGCACAGCAGTTTCAGAACCGTAAGTAACCATAGAGCAAAAAGTTCTTTTATTTAAAGGGAGCACTGGGGTACCTGCCGTTGGGTGGTCCAGGCATACTCCTGGCCGATCTGACATCAGGTGCGGAGAGAGGCAACCACCCACCACCCAGTGAAAGTCGTGTCTGGCTCCCATTATTAGAATAGGGACCTTGCAAGACCGGATAGGAAGGTATGTCTGTACAAACCCTTTAATTGACACTTAAAGGGGTATTCCAGTTGTGAGAAGTTATCCACAGAATCAAGGATAACTATTAGATCGGTGGGACCCCCACTGATCAACATAACATGGTCTCTGTACCCTTTGGGTCCCCCCCAAATTGAGCGCTCCATTCATCTGTACAAGAGTCCTGGAGACAGCCAAATACAGCACTCAGATGAACGGAGCGGCAGTGTCCATGTGCAACCTGCCACGAGGGGTAGAGGGTCCCAGTTCTCTTGATCGATGGGGGTCCTACTTCTGCAAATAGGACTCCTTTAAGGGTCTCGTAGCTGGACAACCCCTTCTTAGGTCCAGCTGCTGAGATCAATGGTGAAAGCTACAGGCAGCCATTGCAGGGGACATATAGTATAGCATTTCTGCATCAGCTCCTTTGGTGGCGGTATCAGGGTACCCCTAATCCATATAGGCAGTGGTTCCCCAGTTGGCACCTGCACCCTAAGTTGATATGTCGCCCCCTTCAGGTATGTACCGCTTCTTGCTGTTCTTTCTAGTCACAATCAGTTCTGTGAAGGGAAACGGGGAACCCAGTTTATAGCTACACCTGGTGAGGGCGTCACTGAGGCATGGTCATGCGGCTCCTTGACCCCACTTTCTTATTTTGCAGCCAGTCCATTTGGAGAAGAGCCAAGCAACGTACCTCACTGACGCTGGAGATGAGAAGGTCGACAGCTCAGGCTTTTTACTTCAGTCGTAATGAATTTAAAGACCTACAGGTGAAGGCGGAATACGGGATGTGTATAAGCTAAACCTTCTTATCCTTCTGTATAGAAATAAACATGGTGACTGTACAGTGTGTGTGATGTCTGATCGCTCTGAGGACCCCAACATGCAGGGCAGTGAGGGGGGCCCGCAACGGCGTGTTCTCTGCGAGACGGTTAGACTCATTAATTAGCTTTATTTCCAATTGTCCAGTGAGTATCCCTCATACAAACAGCAGCGACTACTTCCCCCTGCCACATTCTTCCATAGACGGCACCAAGGGTGGAAGGTTTCCAGCAACCGCCATCTTTTACCTTGACGTCAGTCTTTCAGTATTCAGTATCTTGGGTGAATCTGAAAAGACAAAGAAGACAATGCTGTCAGTCTGTACATCCATGCATTCCTTAGAGGAAATCGTGTGCATTGTTAAGCCAGAGCTTGACTACTGCATTCAGAGAATCCCTGTGTCACGCTCTGGCATCTGTCAGCAGTTTTGTACCTATGACACTGGCTGACCTGTTACATGTGCACTTGGCAGCTGAAGACATCTGTGTTGGTGCCATGTTCATATGTGCCCGCATTGCTGAGAAAAATGATGTTTTATTATATGCAAATAAGCCTCTAGGAGCAACAGGGGCGGTACCATTACACCTAGAGGCTCTGCTCTCTCTGCAACTGCCGCGACTACTGCGCTTTGATTGACAGGCAAGGTACAATCATGTTTACACTGCCTGGTCCTGTCAAAATGGAGAGGAAGTGACAGTTGCAGAGAGAGCAGAGCCTCTAGGTGTAATGGTAACGCCCCCGTTGCTCCTAGAGACTCATTTTCATATAATAAAAGATCATTTTTCTCAGTAATGCGGACACATATGACCATGGGACCAACACAGATGTCTTCAGCTTCCAAGTGCACATGTAACAGGTCAGCCAGTGTCATAGGTATTTAGGACCTTAAGGGTCCATTATTGTCACAGCTTGGGCCTCCAGTCCGACCCTGCAAGGATGGTCCAAGACTAAAGCCGGCCGTACACGTTAGATGTATGTCTACTGAAGCCACTGACTGTGGGAGGATGAGGCAGCCATCTAATGTGGATTGGGGTCTCCTGATATCAGATGTCGTTGGGATATAAGGATCGGGCAGTTGGATTTCAACATGCCTGATCCTTTTGATCTTGGAAAGACCAGCAGCTTTCTCTCCTCTCCCATTCACGTGCACACTTAGCTGAGCCAAGCATGCATGTCTATGGGAAGATCGGGAGAGGCTTCTGTCGACCTAACAAGCAGTTATCTGTGGGTTGTAGGGAAAGCGCATGTACAGCACAGCTCACGCCCCCAGTGCGGCACCGCTGCACTGAATCCTGTAGATTTTCCTTCATAACATATATATACATGACAGAACTAACCCCCAGACTTCACGCTCCGGTAGGTTGTTAAATAGGTGTCAGTGTTTCTTATATGTAATTAAAGCTTTTCCAAATCAACCATGTTATAGTGCAGCACAGGCTAACGAGACATCACCTCTAATTAGTGCTGCACACCTTCATCGGAATTCACTGTTACAATACATGTGGGCATTGGTTGTGTAAAGCGTGTAGGAAAGGTGAGTGACAGACACTAGTATGACAGCTCACACGGGGGGCGCTCGGCCTTCACAGGCTCCTGAGTGGAGGGTCAACCATTTAGGACTCTAGTGGGGAGTGCTATAACAGCCATATTGGTGCTATCACACATCATGCTGCTGGATGCCATTTTATGGGCAAACAAATATATATATATACCTTATTTTTTGCTTTATAAGACGCACTTTTTTAGCAAAAACAAATCTTGAGATCCAGCATGGCCAGACCCCCTGACTGCTTCCTTCACATTCAACCCTTTGCCCGATCAGTGAGAGCTGTGCACCTACACTCGCCTCTCCCTGCAGACTCTGATCTGTGTGATCAGCGGCAGCAGGAGAGAAAGCTGAACGGTCCATTCAGTGCATGGGGAGGAAGGTGCTACAGCTATACTGAAAGGAATTGCAGAGCTGAATGGGTGTAGGAAAGCTGTATGTGTGTGTGTAGCAGAGCTGTATCTGTGTATGGCAGTGCTGTGTGTATAACAGAGTTGTGTGTGTACCAGAACTGTGTGTGTGTGTGTTTTGCAGGCAAATACTTAAAGGGGTTTTCTAGGATGTAACTACTGTTGACCTGTCCTCAGGATAGGTCATCAGTATCTGATGGGTGGGAGTCCGACACCTGGGACCCTCGCCGATCAGCTGTTTGAGAAGGTGCCGGTACTACCGTGAGCATCGCTACCTTCTCCCCGCTGTACAGCGGCCGTGCTTGGTATCGCACTCAGCCCCGCTCCTAGGCCACGTGACCGATGAATGTGACGTCACTGCCCTAGGAAAAGTTGAGCGCCGATACCTTCTCAAACAGCTGATCGGCGGGGGTCCCTGGTGTCGGACCCCCACCGATCAGATACTGATGACCTATCCTGAGGATAGGTCATCAGTAGTAAAATCCCAGAAAACCCCTTTAAAAATAATCTAGCAATGACAGGAGACACATTTATTTGGATGGGTACATATAATGAGGTGACTACATGCACCATTGCCGATTGCTTTCTCCTGTAGCGGTAGCATTTTGTTGCTCTTACCTTGGTGGTCTTTACCCGGCCCCCCTGGAAACAGATCCAGCCAGAGTTGTCAGGAAGGGTCTGACATTCTTCCTCCTGCAGACAAGGCTCCATGTCACACCACCACTTCCCCATCACGATGGAAGCTGTGGATATGATCAGAACACCACGTGTGTGTAACAGTCTGGTCTTCTGCGATAGGCAGCGTACATTGCCATGCTGCACGCCCGAAACCTCTTTATGGAAATGTAAGTGCTCTTTAAAGGGTTTCTGTCACCAGTTTTTTCGGTATGAATCAGGCTGACATTAGAGATGTGCTAATGTCACCTGATTCCAAATATATATCTGTTTTATTTACTGGTGCCCCCATTTTTATATAAAATTAACTTTTATTTTATGCTAATGAGGCCTCTAGGTGCAAGGGGCGTTACCCCTGCTCCTAGAGGCTCTGTTGATTGACAGGACCAGGCAGAGAAGAAACACTCCATTCACCATAGCTTGCAAGGACCTTCAATGATGTCATGACCATGTGATCAGTCACATGGTTAGGATCACACAAACAGCCTGTCTCCTCCTAAACCATGTGACTGATCACATGGTCATGACATCATTGAAGGTCCTCACAAGCTATGGTGAATGGAGTGTTTCTTCTCTGCCTGGTCCTGTCAATCAACAGAGCCTCTAGGAGCAGGGGTAACGCCCCTTGCACCTAGAGGCCTCATTAGCATAAAATAAAAGTTAATTTTATATAAAAATGGGGGCACCAGTAAATAAAACAGATATATATTTGGAATCAGGTGACATTAGCACATCTCTAATGTCAGCCTGATTCATACTGAAAAAACTGGTGACAGAAACCCTTTAATTACAACAATTCCTAAAACATTTTCCATAAGGGGGCGCTATTCCATTGGCATTTACAGGGTATAAGCTATGCTTGGGACACAGGGTAAAAGATATTATAACATCAGACTACTATAATTAAAGGGGTTTACAGGGTTCATCAAACAGCCCTACAGGTCATGTGCAGTACTCAGGTTCAGTCCCATTCACTTTAATACAGCTGAGTTGCCATACCATGTTTTTTTCTAGTCCTGGACAGCCCCTTTAAAGGGGTTTTCCCATCACAGACAATGGGGGCATATCGCTAGGATACGCCCCCATTGTCTTATAGGTGCAGGTCGCACCTCTGGGACCTGCACCTATATCGAGAACGGAGCGGGGAAATGAACAGAGGACACACTTCACATGCGCAGCCACCCCCCATTTATCTCTAAGGGGCCGCTGAAAATAGCCAAGCTGTGGCTCGGCTATTTCTGTCGGCTCCATAGAAATTAATGGGAGTGTTGACCGTTCATGCTCTTTGCGTTCCCATTCATTTCTATGGGAGCAGCGGGGGAGCTGTGCCTGGTGGTGGCCGGACACTCTGCTCCGTTCTCGATATAGGTACGGGTCCGAGAGGAGGGGGCCTGCACCTATCAGACAATTAGGGCATATCCTAGCAATCTAAGATGGGAATAACCCCTTTAAGGCCCGGGTTCACACATGGAAGTTATTGCAGCTTTTGTGTTATATATTTACGTATCTACTCTTGTCTCTATTGCATCTGCGTACTTACTTACCGTCCACACAAGAAGGTTTGTCGCGGGTTGTCCCAGCCACTTTTCCCGGCAGGCAGGAGCACTGCACCGTCTGAGATCGCTCCTCAATACGGTTCCTGTTACAGCAGCGATGAGCAGAGACCACCCGACAGGTACCCCCAGCTGCATTGTACAGAGTTACATAGGTCAAGACAAAAGCCGTGCTTTATGTTGATGCAAGCAAAACAACAGCCTGTAGGGGGCGCTTGCCCATAATGTTATCACTACTGGGTCCATTAGAATGGGAAAGGGATTGTAAGAGATCAGGAAACAGCGCCACCTTTATTTCTATTGGCTACGCTGGGTATTGCAGCTCAACCTCACTCGGCATTATCCCCAGGAATGGTCCAAAGTGGTCATGAATCAGGGATTATTAGGTGCAGAATCAGGTATTACCTAGAGCAGTGATGCTCAACCTGTGGCCCTCCAGCTGTTGCAACACTACAACTCCCAGCATACCCTGATAGCTGTAGGCTGTTTCAGCATGATTGAAGTTATAGTTTTGCGACACCTGGAGGGCCACAAGTTTGACATATGTGACCTAAAGAAAGAGAAGCATCTCACTAGCGCCACCTTGTGGAAGTGGCTTCCTATAAATCAACATCCGTTTTTTTTGTTTTTGTTTTTTTTATAAACCTTGCAAATTAGTGATTTTTCCAAACGAACGCTGTGCCCCGATCCCATCAGTTCTCAATGTTTGACCTTTTAACCCCTTGAGCACGCAGCGATTTTCCATTTCTGTGTCTTCATTTTTTTTTTTTACTTTCTGCCTTCCCAGAGCCATAACTTTTTTATTTTTCCATTCACTTAGTCATATGAGGCCTTATTTTTTTACGGGACAAGTTGTACTTTCAAATGGCGCCATTTACTGGTGCATACAATGTAGAGGGAAGCTGGAGATGGGGATTCCAAATGGGGTGGAATTGGAAAAAAAAATGCAATTTCGCCATAGTTTTATGGGTGTAGTTTTTACGTTGTTCCTTATGCGGTAAATCTGACCCGTGCTCTTCATTCTCTGGGTCAGTACGATTACAGCAATACCACATTTATACAGTTTTTTCTGATGTTTTAAAGGGGTATTCCGGTTTTGCAGTCTTCAGCATCATTTGACAGGAAACAGCACATACTATCAATGAGGAATAGTGATGGTTTATCTGTAATTACCCGTTTTCCTGCACTCCTATCCTGGTCACATGACGTTCTACTATGTTGGTTCCCTATCCTGATGACATCACGTCTATATTTGACACGTGGTAAGGCTCTGCACTGTAGACACAACATCATCAGTGACCTTGTCTCTCAGGGCAGTCTTCTGCACATTCTTCTGGACCCTGCCCTGAAGACGTGATGTCAGCATTCATGCGGTGGGGTTTTTCCAGCAGGGCTTCAAGCAGGCTTGGATTCAGAGAAGCCATCAGAAATTTCAGGGCTCCATACAAGCAAACCATGTGGCTCACCCCCTCATTTATATTCAACTGTAAAACTATTAGGCGTACAAAATCCCATTTTGACAGCAGAGCATTTCTGTAGAGGAGTGGGTAAGGCAGCTGCTTGCTGTACAGTAGGTCTGGGGTTCAAATGTCAATGAAAGCTGTACAATCATCTTTCCAGCTTTTTTTCTTTTATGGTAAAAGTTACAATTTTCTGCGAAGTTATTGTTATTAAAAGAAATATATCTGGTATCCTGTAATCATAATAACCCATACAATGTAGTGAACATATTATTTAGGGCACATGCACAGGACCGTATGTGTTTTGCGGTCCGCAAAAAACGGATCCGCAAAAAATACGGATGACATCCGTGTGCATTCCGTATTTTGCAGAATGGAGCAGCTGGCCCCTAATAGAACATTCCTGTCCTTGTCCGTAATGCGGACAATAATAGGATATGTTCTATTTTTTTTTTTTTTTTTGCGGAACGGAAATACGGACACATGGAAACGGAATGCACATGGAGTACCGGACCCATTGAAATGAATGGTTCTGCATACGGTCCGTAAAAAAAATGGAAAGGACACGGAAAGAAAATATGTTCGTGTGCATGAGCCCTTATGGTAAATGGCAGATTTTTTTCCTTTCATTTCAGTAATACACTATTTAGTGTTATGCCTGTGAAGAAAATAGCTTTTTGAGCACAGAAAATTAATCCCTTCCAGCAGAACAGGTCAGTAGAGTAATGGTAACTTTTCTGCCTGACATACAGAAGGTCAGAGGTTCAAATCCTGATGAAGACCTGTCAAATAATTTCTTTAGTAAAAGTCTATGTGCTGGAAGAGGGCCCCTCCCCCAAGCCATATGCAACATAGCTTCATTAGTATTCAGTGCATTGAAGTAAATACTAATGAGGCTGCAGACACTGCTTGGATCTGTGATGTTCCAGCGGGAAGGAGAGGTAGAGACCTGATGCTACAGACACATGTCATAAACTTTGCTCTGGGATGTATTGCATCGCCATATTTAAACCCTATAACTTTTTTCTATAGTTATACAGCTGTGTGAGAGCTCGATTTTTGTGGGGCAATCTTTAGGTTTTATTGATACCATTTTGGAATATGTATGATTTTTTTAAAAAAAATTTCCTCAAATTTTTGGGGGAGGTGCAGCGATGAAAAAAAATGTCAATATTTTGAGGTATGGTGATGCCTATGATCTTTATTTTTTATTTTTAATACGGGTAAGGAGGGTGATTTGAATTTTTATATTTTTAAAAAAATATATTTGGAAACTTTTTTTTATTTATTTTTTTTACTTATTTAAAGTCCCTAAATAAGAAATTTGGGCCCCCGGGTGCACAAAACTCCTAGGAAAAGCTGCCTCAAAAGACGTGGTCGCAATTGACCACAGCATCGGAGGGGATAAACGTCTGTGATCGGCATTATCGCCAGTCGTAGGCTGTGGTAGGCACCATCTTTAAAGGGGCAACATGTACAGCACATGTTGTCAAGGGGTAGGAGTAGGATTCTGGCTGGCTGAGTGACGTAAGGAAAATACGTAGACCAGCCATGTATAGAGACTTATGGGCCATGAGAATATAATAGGCAAAGAGGTATCTCCCAGAGAAAGAGAACTGTTTGGTTCACCAATCCTATGGATAGATCATCAACAACTGGAAATCCCCTTTTAAGAACTGTGTCATACTTAAATTTCACCTGTGGGGGCGCTGTTGGGAATTTGAACACTTACTATCAGCTTCCGCAATTGATTGCTGCAGATCACTGGGGGTCTCGTCAGCAGCGCCGCACCCTGTGATCAGCTCTGATCATTTTTTCTATATATTAGATGCTGGTGCCTGACAACATACCGTGTTCACTTAAAGGGGTAGTCCACATCCAATCAAAAACTTCTTGATGGCCAGCGCTTAAAATTGCAAAAAAAAATGGTATTTCAAAGGGGAGGTCCACTTAAAAAGACCAATATACATGGTATAAGGGAATTAAAGTGGACCTGTCCCCGCTTGTGACACACTAGTTTTAATAGCTTCATACATTCCCCATGTAATAACAAATCTGGAGCCTTCATTTTTATGACTCTGTGTTGTGCCATTCCTGTATTATTTCTACTAGAAGTTATTAATGAATTTCTAGCAGTCTGCAGTAAGGGTACAAAGGGGTGGTAACCAGTTGGGGGGGTGTCCCTGCACAGTCTGACAATGCCAGCACTGATTGGATAGAGTGAGTCTGTGCAGGTACACACCCCCAACTGGTTACCTCCCCTCTGTACCCTTACTGCAGACTGCTAGCAATTCATTTATAACTTCTAGCAGGAATAATAAAGGAACGGCACAACATACAGACATGAGAATAGAGGCTCCAGAATTGTTATTACATGGGGAATGCATGACGCTATTAAAACACACATGTCCTATTCCTGCACCGTAGACTATCCATGCCTCGTACGTTCCGTCCCTTGTAAATCCCTTGCATGTGGCTTGCACCCCTCTGCTATCCCTCGCACTTGTTTCTCTTATCTCTCTCCATCTGTCTCCCCCACATCCCTCGTAGTCTCTGCTGCAGCCCTGCTCCTCTCTTGCTAGCAGATGGCATGTGCACACCCGGCCCTGATTTCTTAAGAGACTGTGCCAGGATCTGGGAACATATCTGGCAAGAATAACAGTGAATGATTTTTTTTTTCTTCTTTCCTGGCAATGGTCAGGGCAGGAAGGCATGCGATGGGCGACTGCGGGTATCCATGCGCTGGAGAAGCGCTGTAGAGTAGGGTACGGTGATCAGGGAAATTTTGTGTTTGGATGGCAATGTGGTTTGGAAGAAGAGGCATGATTTGGCACGGCGTTAGAGGGGGTGAAGACAGAGAGCAAGATGGTTAGTGGGATATGAACAACTACTTACAGATGACTGGCAGCTGGCTGCTGTCTGTGAAGTATTGGTAGTGCGGAGGCCACAGCGGAGACAGGTCGGGAATCTGAACATTGTGCTTGGCATAGGAGGCCGTGATCGCTAACCAGAGGCAGGACATGGAGAGGAGGACACCGAAGCTGGCAGAGGAGATCAGAGAGGACAGGTTATAGGTCTATACATAGGCCAGGGCTGCCGATCAGGCATGGAGGTTAGAACACTGAGGTACAAGGAGCTTTAGAGGATGAGCCTCCAGTGATACCTCCAACACCCCCCACCTTCTGATCCAGGATCACAGGCACCTTTACATTCAGGATGATAAATGCAGGTTAAATGATGAGGATCAGGATGATGAATGCAGGCTGGATGATGAGGAGGAGATGATGAGTACAGGGTGGATGATACTGAGAATCAGTATGATGAGTAGAGGCTGGATGATAAAGATGAGGAGCAGGATGATGAATACAGGCTGGATGGTGAAGAGGAGCAGGATGATGAATACAGACTGAATGATGATGAGGAGCAGGATAATGGATACAGGCTGGATAAAGATGAGGAGCAGGATGGTGAATACAGGTTGGATGATATGGAGCATGATAATGAATACAGGCTGGATGATGAGAAGCAGGATGAATACGGGCGGGATGGTGAGGAGGAGCAGGATGATGAATGCAGACTGAATGATGATGGGGAGTAGGGGGATGAGTACATGACTGAATGATAATGAGGAGTAGGGGGATGATGAGTACAGGCTGAATGATGATGAATGCAGGTTGGATGATGAAAAGAGGTTGGATGATGAGGAGCAAGATGAATACAAGCTGGATGATGATGAGAAGTAAGATGACGAGTACAGGCTGGATGATTATAATAAGTGGGTTGATTGATAAATACAGGACAGATGATTATGATGAGCAGGTTGATGCATACAGGCTGGAGGATGATGGAGACTGACTAGATCGTTTATGATGATGAAGCAGGATGATGAATATAGGGTTGATGATGATGATGAGAAGAAAGATGGTGAGTACAGCTTGGATGATGATGATGAGATGTAGGATGATGGATACAGTGAAGCAAGCTGATAAGTACAAACTGGAGTATAAGAAGCAGGATGATGAGTACAGGCTGGAGGATGATGAGAAGCAGGATGATGCTTCCTGTACTGGTTCCTGAGGATCAGGACCTGGGTGATGGATACATGGAGGATGATGAGTACAGACTGGATGATTTCTGATGAGCAGGATGATGGATATGTGATGGATGATGAGCACAGGCTGGATGATTCCTGATGATGAGGAGCAGGATAATGGATCTGTGATGGATGATGAGCACAGGCTGGATGATTCCTGATGATGAAGAGCAGGATGATGGATATGTGATGGATGATGAGCATATGCTGGATGAATCCTGATGATGAGGAGCAGGATGATGGATATGTGATGGATGAGGAGCAGGATGATGGATATGTGATGGATGATGAGCACAGGCTGGATGGTTCCTGATGATGAGGAGCAGGATGATTCCTGATGGATGAGGAGCAGGATGATGGATATGTGATGGATGATGAGCACAGGCTGGATGATTCCTGATGATGAAGAGCAGGATGATGGATGATGAGCACAGGCTGGATGATTCCTGATGATGAGGAACAGGATGATGGATATGTGATGGATGATGAGCACAGGCTGGATGGTTCCTGATGATGAGCAGCAGGATGATGGATATGTGATGGATGATGAGCACAGGCTGGATGGTTCCTGATGATGAGCAGCAGGATGATGGATAATGGATACATGATGGACGATGAGAAGCAGGATGATGGATTCGGTCCATATGGTTCCTGGTGGGTTTAGGCAGGGTGGTGAGTATAGACAGACAGTAACTGCAGCCAGATGGCTCCTAGGAGGCAGAAATGAAGATACATGTTGGTGATGGCTCCCGGATGAGGCAGATTACAGGCCTGCTGGTCTAGGGGAATTCTTTCTGTTAGAAATAAAACTAGAAATACTTCCTGGGAGGAGAATGGGAGTTGTAGTTCTGCAACAGCCAGAGAGAGGCAGACAGGTGGGCGATCACATAAAACCATTATAGGAATTTCCTTCTTTACAAGCAGAAGCAATCTGATATTAGAGCAGAATACAGGCTACCATAAGTGACAGCCTGCAGTCTGCTAAACCTCATGGAGCAATGGTGGGAAATGTGAGCACCCCGCAGTTCTGTTATCTTAAAGGGATCGGTTCTAATAAAAGGGGTTGTTCTGTGGGGCCCGAATTGAAGGACGAGGAAAGCAACCGGCAGGACAAGCGGCTGGAGCCAAAAATGATAGGGTAAAGGAGGAACAAACAATCCCTATTCCATCCTCATCATCTCAAGAGCGTATAGCAGAGGCAGGCGGCTACTGGGGGGCCCGTGGAGAGAGGGGGCCCATGCTTTTGTGGCTAGGTATTCTGTGCAGAATGACATAGGTACATGAGGACTGGCCCTATGGAAAGAGCCTGGAGGAGGAAACAAGCACTCAGCCCTTTGTCCTGTGTGTTTTGATCTTTGGGGGTCGCTTCTCTTCTACACCACATCACGGCATCAATGACGCCAATTAGCGGGTCAGATCCCTACCGATCCAGAGGGTCCAGCAGCATCGCCCCTTTTTACCCATAGAGATTAATGGGCCATTTTCTGTCTAATTGCAGTCCCCCTCCCCGACCCCCTGCTGCATGTAAATCCAGGCTGACAATGAAGGGACGATGTGTGAGCGGGCGAGGAAGAGGCACGCTGTGTACTGAGCGGGGCAGCAGAGGGCTCCGCGCCATCCGCCCGCTCTGCGCTCTCATCCACTTTTCTGATCATATATAAAAGCAGATGAAGAGCGTATTTTTAGATTAGACGTCCGAGCCTCGTATAGCGGACTTAACCCTTCCTCCTCCAGATCCATACCGAGCTTTACACCGCTGACGTAACCCTTCTATTCTGATACACCACCGGGCTCAACCATTCTGTTCTAATATCTCCTCTGATTCCACACCAGGCTTAACCCTTCCTCTTCCAGAGCCATATCAATGGACTTAACCCTTTTAGAGCCTCATGCAACTTACTTAACCCTTCCTCTTCCAAAGCCATAACAATTTACTTAACCCTTTTAGAGCCCATATAACATACTTAACCCTTCCTCTTCTAGAGCCTTAACAATTTACTTAACCCCTTTAGAGCCCACACAACGTATGTAACACATCCTTTTCCAGAGCCTTAACAGTTGACTTAACCCTTTTAGAGACCTATACAGCTTACTAAACCCTTCTGTACTTTCCGAACCTTCACAATTGACTTAACCCTTCCTCTTCTGAACCCTTGAAAAGCTAATTAACCCTTTACTTTTTCTTCTCCTTTTCCTCCTGTTCTTGCACCATTGAGTTAACCCTTCCTCTCCCTGTAACTTACTCTATTCACGCAGAGCCCTAGTGTAGGTAGATGGGTTAACCCTTCCTCGCCCAGAGCCCTGTACAAAGCTGATTTAACCCTGCTACCCATTAGATTCAACACTTTAATTTCTACACCCGTGTGGCCCCATGTCCCAGTACTAAACAGCTGGCAAACTTTCCTTGGCCGGAGCTGTGCACGCACACGGTTATATTCGTGTATGGTGTGTTGCTCTCTTTTAACCCCTTAACTTTTTCAGCCATACATGCAAAGCCTTACCTTGTCTCCATCCCGAGGGTTGCACCTGATTGAAGTTCTCTGCTCCAGGAGCATCCCTCATACCTATCTCCTGCTCTCCTCCTGAAACCTCTCCCCGCCGTCTATAGGTCAGACTCACTTACCTTCTGCGTAGCCTACAGCCCATGGAATCGGGTGTAATGACAGAGCTTGGAGGAGAGCTTCTTCTCATCCTGTGAGGCTGTAATCCATCTGGGAAGTGTGAGTGAGGGGGAGGAGGGCTGGGTGCCATGTGTGATAACAGAGAGTGGGGAGTGATGGAGAGGAGGCAGCAGGGGGTCCATGGTGCCCTGTATGAGAAATGGCAGCTGGGTGTGAAGGAGGAGAGGGTACGTTCTGCCCCTCACTCCACCTTGTACATCGCACAGCCCACGATCCTCTCTCCTACTTTGACTTTCACCCGCTCCTCTTCGCATTCTCAGCTTTCTTACCACATTGTTGCAGACGTGCAGCCCACGGTTCCTCCTGTTGATTTGCCCACCCTCACTTATTTCCCACCATATGATACACTCTTTCCATCTAACACATCTCCACACATTACATACTGTCAGTACTGGGCGAATTCGCAGCTGATGCTCTCCAATAAGGATGTCTAGAGCAGCCGTCACCAACCTGTGGCTCTCCAGCTGTCCTTTAACTACAACTCTCAGCATGCTCTGACGGTTGCAGGCTGTCAAAAATAAAAAAAAATAAAAAAGTGCCTCCAAGCAATTATCTGCTTATCATATCATAATATCGCCCGGGAAGCAGTGACTGTGCGGCACATGGTCACGCCGTGTCCTCCAGAGCGGGACTCACAGCCGAGGAGCCCCTCTATGTTGTCTATATGAATATGGGTGGGGTATTGCCACCCTAGGCATTATATAATTTAGGATGGTTTGATAGGTCGGGGGTCACGAGGCTGCAATCTAAAGTGTCCGAAGGGAATCCGTGGTCAATCTGCAGATTCGCATTCAAGAGCTGCAAAGTGCGGTCGGGCGCACCAACAATGAGGCGAGGTGAGGCGATTGCCTCAGGCAGCACCAGGTAAGGGCTTTACATTACCTATGGATGGTGTCTTGCATCAGTAATTCGCCACGTTTGAACTTACCCTTGAAGGGTTCGCCATGACCGCTGCTGCCAAGCGCTGGCCTCAGTGGATTGTGCGTCACTGCTAGTGTTCTGCCATTCAAACACATGTGACCGCTGAGGCCGGTGACTGGCTGCAGAGGTCACAGGAACAAGGCACTTCTGGGTCTAGCTGGGAATGGCGGCAGCGGTGCAGGAATGACGGGTCTTAATGGGGCGTCGGTTGCGTCCATTACGGTTGTCAGCTCCCAGGTCGAGGGAGAGAGAGAGACGCACACATGCTCCTTCCTCCCAGAAACAACCTATGGACAAGAGGGGCGCCATTTCTGGGTGGGAAAAAAAATGACCTTTTCATTTCTAATCCTGTATATCAGGTGTTGTGAAACTACATCTCCCATCATGCACACTTGCGTTGCTGTTCTCTGAACCCCCACAGAAGAGAAAGGAGCATACTGGGAGTTGTAGTCTCACAACAGCTGGAGTGCTGAAGGTTGCTGATCCCTGCCGTATACAGTGGTGATGTGGTTTTCCTTAGAAACAGTTCCAGACGCGTCTCCTAGAAGTGCGCCATTAATGGTTAATAACATGCAGTACTGCTAAATGTGAATGGGGCCTTAGAGGGATTCAAAAATTGATGGACCCTTAAAGCGTGTTTGTTTTTCTGTCCGGCTCCCTCCCATTCGGCTCAGACAAGACAAACATTCCTTACTCCTTATTTTCTCTCTCCTTACTTTGTCTGAATTAGGACTTGACAACTGGGAATTTATAAAAGTGCAATCTGCCTGCAGAACGTAAATGAGCAAGAGCAGCGTAAGGCAAATTCTCTACACGGGTATTTCTCCGGGGACTGAGACGGTTCCAAGGGGCAAGGAAGCTTCATGGTCCTCAAACCAGGCTTTTATCTCACTTCATATACAGTGGTGCATCTCCTGTATATAATTATATATGTACAGCCGGTATAACCTGGGTATCTCCTGTATATAATTATATATGTACAGCTGGTATAACCTGGGTATCTCCTGTATATAATTATATGTGTACAGCCGGTATAACCTGGGTATCTCCTGTATATAATTATATATGTACAGCTGGTATAAGTTATACATCTTCTGTATATAGTGATATGGAGCATGCTGGTATAACCTGGGTATCTCCTGTATATAATTATATATGTACAGCTGGTATAAGTTATACATCTTCTTGTATATAGTGATATGGAGCATGCTGGTATAACCTGGGTATCTCCTGTATATAATTATATATGTACAGCTGGTATAAGTTATACATCTTCTGTATACAGTGATATGGAGCATGCTGGTATAACCTGGGTATCTCCTGTATATAATTATATATGTACAGCTGGTATAAGTTATACATCTTCTGTATATAGTGATATGGAGCATGCTGGTATAACCTGGGTATCTCCTGTATATAATTATATATGTACAGCTGGTATAAGTTATACATCTTCTTGTATATAGTGATATGTAGCATGCTGGTATAACCTGGGTATCTCCTGTATATAATTATATATGTACAGCTGGTATAACCTGGGTATCTCCTGTATATAATTATATATGTACAGCTGGTATAAGTTATACATCTTCGGTATATAGTGATATGGAGCATGCTGGTATAACCTGGGTATCTCCTGTATATAATTATATATGTACAGCTGGTATAAGTTATACATCTTCTTGTATACAGTGATATGGAGCATGCTGGTATAACCTGGGTATCTCCTGTATATAATTATATATGTACAGCTGGTATAAGTTATACATCTTCTTGTATATAGTGATATGGAGCATGCTGGTATAACCTGGGTATCTCCTGTATATAATTATATATGTACAGCTGGTATAAGTTATACATCTTCTTGTATATAGTGATATGGAGCATGCTGGTATAACCTGGGTATCTCCTGTATATAATTATATATGTACAGCTGGTATAAGTTATACATCTTCTTGTATATAGTGATATGGAGCATGCTGGTATAACCTGGGTATCTCCTGTATATAATATATATGTACAGCTGGTATAAGTTATACATCTTCTGTATATAGTGATATGGAGCATGCTGGTATAACCTGGGTATCTCCTGTATATAATTATATATGTACAGCTGGTATAAGTTATACATCTTCTTGTATATAGTGATATGGACCATGCTGGTATAACCTGGGTATCTCCTGTATATAATTATATATGTACAGCTGGTATAAGTTATACATCTTCTTGTATATAGTGATATGGAGCATGCTGGTATAACCTGGGTATCTCCTGTATATAATTATATATGTACAGCTGGTATAAGTTATACATCTTCTTGTATATAGTGATATGGAGCATGCTGGTATAACCTGGGTATCTCCTGTATAGTATTATATATGTACAGCTGGTATAACCTGGGCACCCATAGGATACACCTTGCAGCAGGTTGTCTTATTAAATGTACACACTTTGGGTGATTTTCTTTTCTACAGAGAAGCTGGAGAAGATTTCACCGCACTTTAAAAGCACGTCAAGCCTCCCATGAAAGGCATTTCCTTGTTTGCACTTTAGACTGTGTTAATTGGATGCTTGAAATGTGAGAAATACCTTTTGTGCAGTGAATTTATTTTGAATCGAGGACTCTTAATGAAGGACAATGACTTGTAGCAGCCGGTGAGATCATTGCCTCCTCGGATATGGTGCCCGGTCCTCACCCTGTGGTTTCATAAGGTGGACGCAGCTTATTAGCGGAATCTATAGAGTATCCACCCATGGACTATCTATGGTTTTTGTGGGGTAATCCAAGGTTAGGATGACCTTAATTCCCAAAGGCAAATCTGAATATATTGTCACCTATTCATTCCCGCATCCTATAGCATTTCACAGTCATTCACCTATACCGTGCTTTGCTCAGCAGGGGGCCACAGTGAGCACAGGATTCTCCATAGGAGGAACATACAGAATACAAGAAATGATATATCCTCCTGGTATATAGTAATTTCGGATAATGTCTTCTACTGTGATTTATTACTGAGGAAGCGGATTATTATTATTCCTAATATTCAGACGCAGTAATAAATGAGTTAAGGGTTTTGACGTCTGGTTCCTGCCTCCTTCGCACCTTGCCCTGCGTGGGATGTTTGTGTTCTTTTAGTGACGCGCATCTTTAAGTGTTTCTAGTCTGTCACCGCTCTTCTGCCATGTCTCTCCGGTCGCCAGTTTTTTGTTGTTTTTTTTTTCTCTCCTTTTATTTTAGGCCACTTCCGGATACAGTGATCTGCACTTGGTCTTTTCTGCAATCGTTAGCAACTCCTATTCCGTGCAAGCAGAGGTGTAATACTGAACGTCACATAAAGTAACAAAAAATACCCCTTTACCGGCGCTATCCCATGGTAAGCAGATACAGATACGGAATTTATTGCTAATCCACTGTGGGACTCATTTGGACGTCCTCACCATTACCCTTAAAGGGGTTCAGCTCTGCACCCATACGTAACTCCGTCTTCACCCATTCAGCCCATATAAGTGAAGCATTTCATGGTCTGATGCTTCCCCTTACAGCGCAGGGCAAGGACTGTTTTATTTACATTTGTACACTGCTAGGCAGAGGCTTCCTCCTAGCAGTGATCCCGGTGACGTACTGGGTCACTGTATGGGAATGCTAGGCAGAGGCTTCCTCCTAGCAGTGATCCCGGTGATGTACTGGGTCACTGTATGGGAATGCTAGGCAGAGGCTTCCTCCTAGCAGTGATCCCGGTGACGTACTGGGTCACTGTATGGGAATGCTAGGCAGAGGCTTTCTCCTAGCAGTGATGTACTGGGTCACTGTATGGGAATGCTAGGCAGAGGCTTCCTCCTAGCAGTGATTCCGGTGATGTACTGGGTCACTGTATGGGAATGCTAGGCAGAGGCTTCCTCCTAGCAGTGATTCCGGTGATGTACTGGGTCACTGTATGGGAATGCTAGGCAGAGGCTTCCTCCTAGCAGTGATTCCCATGATGTACTGGGTCACTGTATGGGAATGCTAGGCAGAGGCTTCCTCCTAGCAGTGATGTACTGGGTCACTGTATGGGAATGCTAGGCAGAGGCTTCCTCCTAGCAGTGATTCCCATGATGTACTGGGTCACTGTATGGGAATGCTAGGCAGAGGCTTCCTCCTAGCAGTGATTCCCATGATGTACTGGGTCACTGTATGGGAATGCTAGGCAGAGGCTTCCTCCTAGCAGTGATTCCCATGATGTACTGGGTCACTGTATGGGAATGCTAGGCAGAGGCTTCCTCCTAGCAGTGATTCCCATGATGTACTGGGTCACTGTATGGGAATGCTAGGCAGAGGCTTCCTTCTAGCAATGATTCCGGTGATGTACTGGGTCACTGTATGGGAATGCTAGGCAGAGGCTTCCTCCTAGCAGTGATCCCGGTGATGTCACCAGAACAAATGGGCAGTCTTATAGCGCTGCCCTAGGCTAGGGCAGCACTAAAGACCGTCCTTTAGTGCTGGTGGTGTCACCGGGATCACTGCTAGGCTGAAGCCACTGCCTAGCATTTCCATACAGTGACCCAGTAAAGAAAAAGCCCTTGCTCTGCGCGATACAGCGCACGGAAAGGGGGAGCGTCGGAGCAAGAAATGTGCCAATGCTCCACTCATATGGGCTGATTGGGTGACAAAGGGGTTATGTCCAGGTTTAGCTCCCAACCCGGACAACCTCTTTAACCCCCTAACTGTTTTGCCAGAGTGGAGCTGCAGCAGAGGAAAAAGTAGCTAACTGGAAGGGGGAGGGATGCTTTAGATGCTGCTATCTCCTGAATAGTAGCAGCTAGAAACATGCAACTGATCTTGTTTGAAAGCAGACATTCAATGCTTTCAGACAATACCAGACAAAATGTCAGCAATATGTTCAGGACAGAGAAAGATATCACTGATAGAAATCGGGATGCTGTGAATACAGCTGAAAATGAAAGTAAAAATAGGTTTCACTCGCGATTATTTCAGACTTGATTTCTAACAGTGATTTCTCCTCTTTGGTCTTATATGAAAGCCTGGACTGTCAGCTTTCAGACAAGACTTAGTTGCATGTTTCTAGCTGCTACCATTGAGGAGATATCACCATCTGAAGCAGCCCTCCCCCCTCCAGCTAGCTACTTTTCACACTGCCCGAGCTGGACTCGGGCAGAACAGTTACGTGGTTAAAGGAGTGCAGGGTCCACCAAAGTACCAGAAAGTATTGATTTGATTCTATCCCTACACCCACCTTTTTAACTGACGATGACAAGGACAATCCTAAACTCTTACCTACCAACACTGTGTAGTTGGTAAGTTTGGGACATGTAATCCCTTCCCCCGGGAATGGCTTAAACCCAGCCAGTCATGGCAATTGATGGGTGAGGCTTATATTAGCCCTGCTCATTTTCAGTCTGGAATAGTCCAACTGTGTCTGAAAATTAGGGATAACTTTTAGATCTGAATGCCTTATATTATTATTTCTACACCAGATACTCCTTACTAAATATTTTTCATCCTTTTATTGTACAATTATTGGCCATAGCAGGTGATTTCAACATGACGCTAGATTCCACCTCAGACAGATTCCGTAGACTTCCCTTAATATAACAGCAAGTCGAACGCTATGGGTGAGGGTTGTCTTGCAAAAATTCTGCGCAAATTCCGTTTCCACACCAAAAACCCACATTTCTTACTTGAAGTTTTTGGTGCGGATTTGCTGCTGTCTTGCAGCAGATCTCACCCTTGCATTGAAAAGGCCAAAAAATACACAAAAAAAACAAAACCGCACAAAGAATTGACAAAATCTGCACAGCGGCTCAATTTCTGAATGGAACGAAAAAGCAAAGTGAACATGAGTTGTCTAATCTCGTACACTTTGCTGGTACTGTATTACCCGGCTGTAATCTGCAGGTTTACCACACAGAAAAAGCGCGCATAATCCGCAAAGTGTGCAGGCAGCCAACCGTCTCGGAGACCCTTGGCGTCTTTTAACTACAACATCCAGAGAATACATCTTCTTTTCCGCAGTGCGTAATTCCTTTTGAGAGAATTGATAACTTTTTAATACCTTTCTTAAAGGGGATTCTCTGGGTATAAAGAAAATAAAAATTCCTAAATATTATATTATCATAAATATATTCCCAAATACCTTTCATTAGTTATAATGGCTCGTTTTGTCTGGGGAGCGATCATTAGGAAAAATAAAATGGCCACAGTCCTATTAGTTCACACAGAACCTGTCCTAATCACACAGCAGGACACAACAACATCCTCACCTCCTCTCTGTACTTCATGTCTTCTCATGAACTCCATTCCTTCAGAGATTCAACTGAAGATCTTTTCATCTGTATTCAGGTTCACAATCCCTGACAAGCAGAGAGGAGGATGAGGCAGCTCTTTACCTCAGTGCTGTGAAGTAACTTGTCCTCCTGTGTGATTAGGACAAGTTCTGTGTGTACTAATAGGACGGCGGCCATTTTATTTCTCCAAATAATTGCTCCCCAGAGAAAACGAGCCTTTATAACTAATGAAAGGTATATGGGAATATATTTATAATAAAGTTATAATTACTTATTTTCATTTTCATCATTCGCGGAGAACCCCTTTAAAGGGTTTCTGTCACCAGTTTTTTCGGTATGAATCAGGCTGACATTAGAGATGTGCTAATGTCACCTGATTCCAAATATATATCTGTTTTATTTACTGGTGCCCCCATTTTTATATAAAATGAACTTTTATTTTATGCTAATAAGGCCTCTAGGTGCAAGGGGCGTTACCCCTGCTCCTAGAGGCTCTGTTGATTGACAGGACCAGACAGAGAAGAAACACTCCATTCACCATAGCTTGCAAGGACCTTCAATGATGTCATGACCATGTGATCAGTCACATGGTTTAGGAGGAGACAGGCTGTTTGTGTGATCCTAACCATGTGACTGATCACATGGTCATGACATCATTGAAGGTCCTTGCAAGCTATGGTGAATGGAGTGTTTCTTCTCTGTCTGGTCCTGTCAATCAACAGAGCCTCTAGGAGCAGGGGTAACGCCCCTTGCACCTAGAGGCCTTATTAGCATAAAATAAAAGTTCATTTTATATAAAAATGGGGGCACCAGTAAATAAAACAGATATATATTTGGAATCAGGTGACATTAGCACATCTCTAATGTCAGCCTGATTCATACCGAAAAAACTGGTGACAGAAACCCTTTAATATTCTCATGTTACGCAATCAGTTGACCTGCATTGTCGTTCCCAATTAGACAGGAACTGGCTGGCGTTTTCCAACAATTTTTGCAGACTCGGATGACTTTAGACAGTTCTTGACTCAGAAATGCGCCGATTATGTAGATGACAACCTTGTACACATAGATGATGTTAGCCTAAAGCAATCTGAAAAGTACACTAACCCAGTCTTACTGAGTCACATTACCTCAGCACCAAGTCTCTGGAGGCTAAACATACACATATAGAAGCACGACACATGCTAGATACCTTTTTGGTGGGTCAAGTGCAATGGACTCTAGACTTTTGGCCAACCTCACTACTTCGGTCTTCCTCCACCACCTTATTTATTTCCACCCTAGAGGACATCTTGAAACCTTTCACAACTATTACTCCACATTACATAAGGCGGCACCTCGTAACTCACAAGAAGCTTGGTCTTTCCTACATAAGGTCAACCCTCCCAAATTAAATTCTGATCAAAAAGAATTTCCCTCTGCCCCTATAATGGAAGATGAACCTCTCTTGGTGATTAGAAATATACCCTCTGGTAAAGCTCCTGGTCCAGATGGTCCGTCTGGGGAACACTTAATTCTTCAACAATATATTACTCATCCACACCTTTCTTTATACAACGCTATATATAGAGACGGCCTACACATTCATGATTTTCGTGAATCCCGCATGATCTTCCCAAAGCAGACAAAAATGAAACTTTAGTGCAATACTACCGACCCACCTCCCTCCTCAATCAAGATTACAAAATATTAACTAAGATTATTGCTAATCGCTTACAAACCGAACTCCACCCTCATTACTCAGTAACGTTCAACTAGGCAAAACTCACAGAAACAAAAGGATAAAAAAGGATAAAAAACATCCTGCATGATGTGATAATGATTGCGGATGTCAGTGGCTATACATATCAAAGTAAATCACAGAAAAAGGGTTTTAGTGCACAAAAATAGATGCAAACAATATATACTGTATAAACTAAGCCCTCATTCTGATATGATAAAATCTGAGACTCTTAGCCAATATATTTTGATCAAAACACATCTGTGCCCACCTACCCAGCGTCACGGTGGTCTCAGGTCAGGCAGGTCCTACGCTAAACCTAACTATGCCGTTGGGCATCTATATCTAGGAGCATGGACACTGCACATATAGACCACCGTGACGCTGGGTAGGTGGGCACAGATGTGTTTTGATCAAAATATATTGGCTAAGAGTCTCAGATTTTATCATATCAGAATGAGGGCTTAGTTTATACAGTATATATTGTTTGCATATATTTTTTGTGCACTAAAACCCTTTTTCTGTGATTTACTTTGATATATAACGTTCAACTAGGTTTCATTCGTAAAAGAGCTACTCTACACGGGGAATTAGACTCCACAGAGGAAACATGGAAGGCACAATCTAAAGGATCCCCTCAAACTCCGCTTCTAGGCTGAGACATTGATAAAACCTTTGACACTGTTTCCTTAATATGGATATGTTAGACGGACACTTTGGAGACATGTTCCTACACTTCTGGACTTGCTCTACAGTGAATGGCTTAAATTTGGGCCCCATCTTCTTGTTTTGTGGGATGCAATAGGGATGCCCTCTCTAGCCCTCAGTCTTTAATGGTTCCTTAGATGCTCTATACAGGCTTACAGTGTCTTGCGAAAGTATTCGTCCCCCTGGAACTTTTCAACCTTTTGCCACATTTCAGGCTTCAAACAAAAAGATCTAACATTTTACATTTTTGGTGAAGAATCAACAACAAGTGGTCACAATTGTAAAGTGGAACGAAATTTATTGGATCATTTAAACTTTTTTTGTAATAATAAAACTGAAAAGTGGGGCGTGCAGATTATTCCTCCCCCTTGCATTAATACTTTGCTGCGATTACAGCTGCGGTCTCTTGGGGGATGTCTCTATCAGTTTTCACATCTAGAGATGAAATTCTTGCCCATTCTTCCTCTTTGAGGTTGGATGGAGACGTTTGTGAACAGCAGTTTTCAGCTCTTTCCACATCTTCTCCATTGGATTCAGGTCTGGACTGTGACTCGGCCGTTCTAAGACCTGGAGACCTTTATTTTTGAACCATTCCATTGTAGATTTTGCTTTATGTTTGGGATCATTGTCTTGTTGGAAGATAAATCTCCGTCCTAGTCTCAGGTCTTTTCATCCAGAATGGTCCTGTATTTGGCTCCATCATCTTCCCCGTCCCTGCTGATGAAAAGCCCAAACCCTGATGCTGCCACCACCATGTCTGACAGTGGGGATGGTGTGTTCAGGGGGATGAGCTGTGTTGCTTTTACACCAAACATATCATTTTGCATTGTTTCCAAAAAGTCTGATTCTGGTTTCCTCTGAGCAGAGCCCCTTCTTCCACATGTTTGGTGTCTCCCAGGGGCTTGTGGTGAACTGTAAACCAGACTTTTTATGGATATCTGTGAGAAATGTCTTTCTTCTTGCCTCTCTTCCATAAAGGGCAGATTTGTGAAGTGTTGGACTGATTGTTGTCCTATGGACAGACTCTCCCACCTCAGCTGTAGATCTCTGCAGTTCATCCAGAGTGATCATGGGCCTCTTGGCTCCATCTCTGATCAGTCTTCTCCTTGTTTAGAGGGACGGCCGGGTCTTGGTAGATTTGCAGTGGTCTGATACTCCTTCCATTTCAATATGACGCTTGCACAGTGCTCCTTGGGATGTTTAAAGCTTGGGAAATCTTTTGGTCTCCAAATCTGGCTTTAACCTTCTCCACAACAGTATCAGGGACCTGCCTGGTGTGTTCCTTGGTCTTCATGATGCAGAACCCTGAGACTATCACAGAGCAGGTGCATTTATACGGAGACTTGATTACACACAGGTGGATTCTATGTATCTTCATCAGTCATTTAGGACGACATTGGATCATTCAGAGATCAGAGATCAACTTCTGGACTGAAAGGAAATGGGAGGAATAATTTTGCATGAACAACTCTTCAGTTTTATTATTACAAAAAAAGTTTAAATGATCCAATAAATTTCGTTCCACTTCACAATTGTGACCACTTGTTGTGGATTCTTCACCAAAAATGTAAAATGTTATATCTTTTTGTTTGAAGCCTGAAATGTGGCAAAAGGTTGAAAAGTTCCAGGGGGTGAATACTTTCACAAGGCTCTGTATACACTCAGACTTGCATTTCCATACTCTTTATTTCGAACCCTCGTCAAACACCCGGTCAGCTTTGCAGTTAGTACCTAAATATGGGACTTATTGTTGCTAGATCTGGAACTGGAGGCGATGATCTTGAAGGGGCTCTCAGTTCCCACGTAGGCAGGAGATCATCCCATCAGGTTGGTAAACACATTGCTTAAATACTTGTCACAAGAAATTCACACAAACTACATACGTGTGTGCACTGTGTGTGTATTACATGTCACATCCCAGACATACCTGTGTGCACTGTGTGTGTATTACATGTCACATCCCAGACATACCTGTGTGCACTGTCTGTATTACATGTCACATCCCAGACATACCTGTGTGCACTGTGTGTATTACATGTCACATCCCAGACATACCTGTGTGCACTGTGTGTGTGTATTACATGTCACATCCCAGACATACCTGTGTGCACTGTGTGTGTATTACATGTCACATCCCAGACATACCTGTGTGCACTGTGTGTCTGTTATTACATGTCACATCCCAGACCATACCTGTGTGCACTGTGTCTGTATTACATGTCACATCCCAGACATACCTGTGTGCACTGTGTGTCTGTATTACATGTCACATCCAGACATACCTGTGTGCACTGTGTCTGTATTACATGTCACATCCCAGACATACCTGTGTGCACTGTGTGTGTATTACATGTCACATCCCAGACATACCTGTGTGCACTGTGTGTATTACATGTCACATCCCGGACATACCTGTGTGCACTGTGTGTGTATTACATGTCATATCCCAGACATACCTGTGTGCACTGTGTCTGTATTACATGTCACATCCCAGACATACCTGTGTGCACTGTGTGTGTATTACAGGTCACATCCCAGACATACCTGTGTGCACTGTGTGTGTATTACATGTCACATCCCAGACATACCTGTGTGCACTGTGTGTGTGTATTACAGGTCACATCCCAGACATACCTGTGTGCACTGTGTGTCTGTATTACATGTCACATCCCAGACATACCTGTGTGCACTGTGTGTGTATTACATGTCATATCCCAAGACATACCTGTGTGCACTGTGTCTGTATTACATGTCACATCCCAGACATACCTGTGTGCACTGTGTGTGTATTACATGTCACATCCCAGACATACCTGTGTGCACTGTGTGTGTGTATTACAGGTCACATCCCAGACATACCTGTGTGCACTGTGTGTCTGTATTACATGTCACATCCAGACATACCTGTGTGCACTGTGTGTGTATTAACATGTCATATCCCAGACATACCTGTGTGCACTGTGTCTGTATTACATGTTCACATCCCAGACATACCTGTGTGCACTGTGTGTGTATTACATGTCACATCCCAGACATACCTGTGTGCACTGTGTGTCTGTATTACAGGTCACATCCCAGACATACCTGTGTGCACTGTGTGTGTATTACATGTCACATCCCAGACATACCTGTGTGCACTGTGTGTATTACATGTCACATCCCAGACATACCTGTGTGCACTGTGTGTGTATTACATGTCACATCCCAGACATACCTGTGTGCACTGTGTGTATTACATGTCACATCCCAGACATACCTGTGTGTACTGTGTGTGTGTATTACATTTCACATCCCAGACATACCTGTGTGCACTGTGTGTCTGTATTACATGTCACATCCCAGACATACCTGTGTGCACTGTGTGTCTGTATTACATGTCACATCCCAGACATACCTGTGTGCACTGTGTGTGTGTATTACATGTCACATCCCAGACATACCTGTGTGCACTGTGTGTCTGTATTACATGTCACATCCCAGACATACCTGTGTGCACTGTGTGTGTGTATTACATGTCACATCCCAGACATACCTGTGTGCACTGTGTGTGTATTACATGTCACATCCCAGACATACCTGTGTGCAAAAATCAGGGTAAAACTTTCTTCACTTTATGGGAATCGTTTCTGAAGATGCTTCCATCGAGAATCAAGCAGAAACTGCGGGATTGTTTTCAATACATGACGTGGTACCTGGAGCAGTCCTCTAACTCCACGAACTTAAAGAATAACTCCCGCAAAAATGTTTATTCTTTGACCTGTTAGAAAGATGCATGATATAATCTATAGTGAATGTCATCTTCTTATCAGAGGCTGAAATTGTGAGTAATAACCTCTCTTCTTATTGTAGCTGGGTCATGTGACCAACTCCCTGACCTCCAACTGACCCAGGACAGGAAGCCAGTTACTGCTCTATTCATTCCTATGAGACTGAAAGTGAGGCTCCCATAGGAATGCATAGAGAATTAGACTTCCTGTCCACACATATGATGCTGTGTGAGTTGGTGAGTCTAATTCCTAGTCACATCACACAGATAAGAAACTTCAGGATGATATAACTCAAAAATACAGACACTGGTAAAAAAAAAATGACATTCACTACAGATTACATCATGTACATTTCTAGCAGAACATGGAATAAAAATTTTTGCGGGAGTTCTTCTTTAAGGAAGAAGTACATTTAGGTTAAGTGTCCTGAGATTGATATTACTGATGGGAGATCGACCTGCGCACCACAGAATTTTGTTCCCCCAATCCCAGAGACATTCAAATACTCTTGTTATTGTTTGTACACTTCAATTCAGATTCTCTGCTAAACCTCACCCCTCGTATTCTCACTGGAGTAATTGCTCATTCTTAGTTTCTCAATAAATCTAAATTGAAAACTAAAGCAATTTTACAATAGTTCTTAATTAGAGATGAGCGAGCATGCTCGAGTGCCATTTTTGCGTACGCATTTTAAAATTCCTACGCTATTCATACGCATATTTTAATCTATACGCAAATGCGCACGAATAGCAAATTGAATTTGTACGCTATTCGTACGCATTTGCGTATAGATTAAAATATGCGTATGAATAGCGTAGGAATTTTAAAATGCATACGCAAAAATGGCACTCGAGCATGCTCGCTCATCTCTAGTCTTAATTAATTTTGTTCCTACAGCTCCTATGCAGAACTGTGTCTCCATGGTAACAAGGATGAAATGATCACGAGGAAACATTAAGAGGGCATCGGAAAATGGCGCGGGCACCTCCTGCTGCTTGACTATACTTCAGAGCGTTTGGACAACAGAATTGTTGAAACCATCTTTTCATCCTCAAGAGCCGCCAAATCAATGAAAGTGAAACATGAGTGTCCTCTGATGTGTCTTCGTCTCCTCAACCCACCATACTGGTTTTTCTTGAGCAGGCCCCTTAGTAGTAATCATGAGGTAGACTCCAAAGGTGAACCAGTCCACCACCCCTGACCAAGAACATGACACCCGGAGAGGAGGATGGAGGAGCCCACAGAAACCGCCGCCTTAGCTCCGTCCTGTCAGCGCTTTGTTTTTCCCGCCTACCTACTCTGCGAAAGGAAAGGGGGCGTTCCGGCCGCGCTCACGTGACGCTCGGTGATCCGCTCTCCTGTTGCCAGGCAACACGTAGAAGCGTTCCGGCCTCCTGCGGCACCCGGGCCCTGTGTGTTGGGATCAGGCGGATGGAGCAGTACAGTTTGCTCGGTCGGATTGGCGAAGGGGCTCACGGCATCGTGTTCAAAGCCAAACACATCGAGGTAGGCGGACATGTCATAGGGAGGGTGAAATGGGGGCGTTGCTGATTTAAATGAGCGCCCCAGTCACGTGATAGGGGTATGTATGACATACAGTGGGGTGCACTTAGAAATATGGACTGTGGCAGCTGTACAACCCCCTAACATCTTACTGCTAGGCTGAGATAATGTTACAGGCCCAAAGACTGAGGCTGCACCACTGAGACATTCTGATGACATCACTTTTCCTCCTGATTCCTGCAGTGTTGTCATGGGAACCACCAAGTACATCCACAGGGTGATGGTGAGGCTTTGTGCACTGCAGGATTTTTTGCAATTCTGTGGTCACACTGCAACCCTATTCATTTCTACACTACCAACAGTACACTGCGATTCTTGGGCGTGATCAAGATTGCCGTGCAGCCGAACCATAAACGTGTGCCGCAAACGGAGTGTGAACAGAGGGCTGTGTGTGGATATTGATCTACACAGCTCAGAGATTTGCATCCTCACTAGGTCTCCTTTAGATTTGTTTTCTGTGTTGTAGTAACTGATATTCACCAACATGTGGCGCCAGAGCTCCACAGGAACTCAATGGAAGATAAAACACTGTGCTCCAGCATTGTAAATCCAATATTGTGCAGCAGAGGGTTAATTTCTGAGGAATCTGTTTATATTTATGTGCTGCCTCTCATGGCGGCTTCATTTTCATATATTGTGGGTCGTCTGATATTTTACATGTTTGATATTCTTAGACTGGGGAAGCCGTTGCCCTTAAGAAAGTGGCCCTGCGGAAACTAGAGGAAGGCATCCCGAACCAGGCCCTGCGGGAGATCAAGGCCCTGCGTGAGATTGAAGACAATCCATATGTGAGTAGGAAGTTATCAGTAGTACTGGTGACTCATTAGTTAGCACTGGTGCCTTGCAGTGCTGGGGTCCTGGGTTGTATTCCGACCAAGGACAACATCTGCATGGAGTTTGTATGTTCTCCCCATGTTTGCGTGGGTTTCCTCCGGGTTTGCCGGTTTCCTCCCATACTGATAGGGAACTTAGGTTGTGAGCCCCCATTGGGGACAGCAAGTGATGGTAATGTATGTAAATCGCTGCTGAATATAGTAGCGCTATATAAGTGCATAAAATAAATCAATCAATCAGCCGTGTGATCACTATGAACCTCCTTCTCTGCTCGTCTTATTCACTTCATATCGCGCTATTGCTTTCTTCTCGTCCTTATACTGTTCCTCTTTTTACTGTCCTCTTCTGATCTAACATTTTCCTCATTTCCTCTCCCATTTGCTTAGTGTTACCTCCTCCTTCTGCCCTCTAGTGTTACCCGTTACCTTCTTCTGCCCTCTAGTGTTGCCTCTATTACTTCCTTCTGCCCTCTAGTGTTACCCGTCACCACCTTCTTCTGCCCTCTAGTGTTACCCCTGTCACCACTTTCTTCTGTCCTCTAGTGTTACCCCTGTCACCACCTTCTTCTGCCCTCTAGTGTTACTCGTCACCACCTTCTTCTGCCCTCTAGTGTTACCCGTCACCACCTTCTTCTGCCCTCTAGTGTTACCCCTGTCACCACTTTCTTCTGCCCTCTAGTGTTACCCGTCACCACCTTCTTCTGCCCTCTAGTGTTACCCGTCACCACCTTCTTCTGCCCTCTAGTGTTACCCCTGTCACCACTTTCTTCTGCCCTCTAGTGTTACCCGTCACCACCTTCTTCTGCCCTCTAGTGTTACCCGTCACCACCTTCTTCTGCCCTCTAGTGTTACCTCTATTACCTCCTTCTGCCTCTAGTGTTACCCGTTACCACCTTCTTCTGCCCTCTAGTGTTACCCGTTACCACCTTCTTCTGCCCTCTAGTGTTGCCTCTATTACCTCCTTCTTCTGCCCTCTAGAGTTACCCGTCACCACCTTCTTCTGCCCTCTAGTGTTGCCTCTATTACCTCCTTCTGCCCTCTAGTGTTACCCGTCACCACCTTCTTCTGCCCTCTAGTGTTACCCCTATCACCACTTTCTTCTGCCCTCTAGTGTTACCCCTGTCACCACCTTCTTCTGCCCTCTAGTGTTACCCCTATCACCACCTTCTTCTGCCCTCTAGTGTTACCTGTCACCACCTTCTTCTGCCCTCTAGTGTTACCCTGTCACCACCTTCTTCTGCCCTCTAGTGTTACCCGTCACCACCTTCTTCTGCCCTCTAGTGTTACCCGTCACCACTTTCTTCTGCCCTCTAGTATTACCCGTCAACCACCTTCTTCTGCCCTCTAGTGTTACCCGTCACCACCTTCTCTGCCCTCTAGTGTTACCCGTCACCACCTTCTTCTGCCCTCTAGTGTTACCCGTCACCAACTTCTTCTGTCCTCTAGTGTTACCCGTCACCACCTTTCTTCTGCCTCTAGTGTTACCCCTGTCACCACCTTCTTCTGCCCTCTAGTGTTACCCCTATCACCACCTTCTTCTGCCCTCTAGTGTTTCCCCTGTCACCACCTTCTTCTTGCCCTCTAGTGTTACCTATCACCACCTTCTTCTGCCCTCTAGTGTTACCCCTGTCACCACCTTCTTCTGCCCTCTAGTGTTACCCGTCACCACCTTCTTCTGCCCTCTAGTGTTACCCGTCACCACCTTTCTTCTGCCCTCTAGTGTACCGTCCCACTTCTTCTGCCCTCTAGTATTACCCGTCACCACTTTCTTCTGCCCTCTAGTGTTACCCGTCACCACCTTCTTCTGCCCTCTAGTGTTACCCCTGTCACCACCTTCTTCTGCCCTCTAGTGTTACCCGTCACAACTTCTTCTGTCCTCTAGTGTTACCCGTCACCACCTTCTTCTGCCTCTAGTGTTACCCGTCACCACTTTCTTCTGCCCTCTAGTGTTACCCCTGTCACCACCTTCTTCTGCCCTCTAGTGTTACCCCTGTCACCACCTTCTTCTGCCCTCTAGTGTTACCCGTCACCTCCTTCTTCTGCCCTCCAGTGTTACCCGTTACCTTCTTCTGCCCTCTAGTGTTGCCTCTATTACCTCCTTCTTCTGCCCTCTAGTGTTGCCTCTATTACCTCCTTCTTCTGCCCTCTAGTGTTACCCCTATCACCACCTTCTTCTGCCTCTAGTGTTACCCGTCAGCACCTTCTTCTGCCTCTAGTGTTGCCTCTATTACCTCCTTCTTCTGCCCTCTAGTGTTGCCTCTATTACCTCCTTCTTCTGCCCTCTAGTGTTACCCGTCACCACCTTCTTCTGCCCTCTAGTGTTACCCGTCACCACCTTCTTCTGCACTCTAGTGTTACCCGTCACCACTTTCTTCTGCCCTCTAGTGTTACCCGTCACCACCTTCTTCTGCCCTCTAGTGTTACGCGTCACCACCTTCTTCTGCCCTCTAGGGTTACCCGTTATCACTCTCTGCCCTTTAGTGTTACCCGTTACCACCTTCTTCTGCCCTCTAGTGTTACCTGTCACCACTTTCTTCTGCCCTCTAGTGTTACCTGTCACCACTTTCTTCTGTCCTCTAGTGTTACCCGTCACCACCTTCTTCTGCCCTCTAGTGTTACCCGTCACCACTTTCTTCTGCCCTCTAGTGTTACCCGTCACCACCTTCTTCTGCCCTCTAGTGTTACCTGTCACCACCTTCTTCTGCCCTCTAGTGTTACCCGTCACCACCTTCTTCTGCCCTCTAGTGTTACGCGTCACCACCTTCTTCTGCCCTCTAGTGTTACCCGTTATCACCTTCTGCCCTCTAGTGTTACCCGTTACCACCTTCTTCTGCCCTCTAGTGTTACCTGTCACCACCTTCTTCTGCCCTCTAGTGTTACCCGTCACCACCTTCTTCTGCCCTCTAGTGTTGCCTCTATTACCACCTTCTTCTGCCCTCTAGTGTTACCCGTCAGCACCTTCTTCTGCCCTCTAGTGTTGCCTCTATTACCTCCTTCTGCCCTCTAGTGTTGCCTCTATTACCTCCTTCTTCTGCCCTCTAGTGTTACCCCTGTCACCACCTTCTTCTGCCCTCTAGTGTTACCCGTCACCACCTTCTTCTGCCCTCTAGTGTTACCCGTCACCACCTTCTTCTGCCCTCTAGTGTTACCCGTCACCACCTTCTTCTGCACTCTAGTGTTACCCGTCACCACTTTCTTCTGCCCTCTAGTGTTACCTGTCACACCTTCTTCTGCCCTCTAGTGTTACCTGTCACCACCTTCTTCTGCCCTCTAGTGTTACCCCTGTCACCACCTTCTTCTGCCCTCTAGTGTTACCCCTGTCACCACTTTCTTCTGTCCTCTAGTGTTACCCCTGTCACCACTTTCTTCTGCCCTCTAGTGTTACCCCTGTCACCACCTTCTTCTGCCCTCTAGTGTTACCCGTCACCACCTTCTTCTGCCCTCTAGTGTACTTGTCACCACCTTCTTCTGCCCTCTAGTGTTACCCGTTATCACCTTCTGCCCTCTAGTGTTACCCGTTACCACCTTCTTCTGCCCTCTAGTGTTACCTGTCACCACCTTCTTCTGCCCTCTAGTGTTACCCCGTCACCACCTTTCTTCTGCCCTCTAGTGTTACGCGTCACCACCTTCTTCTGCCTCTAGTGTTACCCGTTATCACCTTCTGCCCTCTAGTGTTACCCGTTACACCTTCTTCTGCCCTTAGTGTTACCGTGTCCCCTTCCCCTAGTTCCCACCCTTCTTCTGCCCTCTAGTGTTACCCGTCACCACCTTCTTCTGCCCTCTAGTGTTACCCGTCACCACCTTCTTCTGCCCTCTAGTGTTACCCGTCACCACTTCTTGCCCTCTAGTTTACCCGTCACCACTTCTTCTGCCCTCTAGTGTTACTCGTCACCACCTCTTCTGCCCTCTAGTGTTACCTGTCACCACCTTCTTCTGCCCTCTAGTGTTACCCGTTACCACCTTCTTCTGCCCTCTAGTGTTACCTGTCACCACCTTCTTCTGCCCTCTAGTGTTACCCCTGTCACACCTTTCTTCTGCCCTCTAGTGTTACCGTACCACCTTCTTCTGCCCTCTAGTGTTACTCGTCACCACCTTCTTCTGCCCTCTAGTGTTACCTGTCACCACCTTCTTCTGCCCTCTAGTGTTACGCTCACCACCTTCTGCCTCTATATGGACCGTACCTCTTCTTCGCCTCTAGTGTACCCGTTACCCCTTCTTCTGCCCTCTAGTGTTACCCGTTACCACCTTCTTCTGCCCTCTAGTGTTATCCCTGTCACCACCTTCTTTCTGCCCTCTAGTGTACCCGTCACCACCTTCTTTGCTCTTTACTTCCTTCTGCCCTTAGTGTTACCCGTCACCACCTTCTTCTGCCCTCTAGTGTTACCCGTCACCACCTTCTTCTGCCCTCTAGTGTTACCTGTCACCACCTTCTTCTGCCCTCTAAGTGTTACGCGTCACCACCTTCTTCTGCCCTCTAGTGTTACCCGTTATCACCTTCTGCCCTCTAGTGTTACCCGTTACCACCTTCTTCTGCCCTCTAGTGTTACCCGTTACCACCTTCTTCTGCCTCTAGTGTTACCTGTCACCACCTTCTTCTGCCCTCTAGTGTTACCCGTTACCACCTTTCTGCCCTCTAGTGTTACCGTTACCACCTTCTTCTGCCCTCTAGTGTTACCTGTCACCACCTCTTCTGCCCTCTAGTGTTACCCGTCACCACCTTCTTCTGCCCTCTAGTATTACCCGTCACCACCTTCTTCTGCCCTCTAGTGTTACCCTGTACCACCTTCTTCTGCCCTCTAGTGTTACCGTTACCACCTTCTTCTGCCTCTAGTATTACCCGTCACCACCTTCTTCTGCCCTCTAGTGTTACCCCTGTCACACCTTCTTCTGCCCTCTAGTGTTACCCGTTACCACCTTCTTCTGCCCTCTAGTGTTACTCGTCACCACCTTCTGCCCTCTAGTGTTACCTGTCACCACCTTCTTCTGCCCTCTAGTGTTACGCGTCACCACCTTCTTCTGCCCTCTAGTGTTTACCCGTTACCACCTTCTTCTGCCCTCTAGTGTTACTCGTCACCACCTTCTTCTGCCCTCTAGTGTTACCTGTCACCACCTTCTGCCCTCTAGTGTTACCCGTTACCTCCTTCTTCTGCCCTCTAGTGTTACTCGTCACCACCTTCTGCCCTCTAGTGTACCCGTTACCTCCTTCTTCTGCCCTCTAGTTTTTTCTATTCTTCTGCCCTCTAGTGTTGGCTCTGTTGTCTTGCTTCTTCTGCCCTCAAGTGTTACCTCTGTTGCTTTCTCCTTCTTCTGCCCTCTAGTGTTGGCTCTGTCATCTCCTTCTTCTTCTGCCCTCTAGTCTTACCTCTATCACCTCCTCCTTCTTCTTCTGCCCTCTAGTCTTACCTCTATCACCTCCTCCTCATTCTTCTGCCCTCTAGTCTTACCTCTATCACCTCCTTCTTCTTCTTCTCTAGTGTTACCTCTATCACCTTCTTCTTCTGCCCTCTACCTCTATCACCTGCCTTCTTCTGCTCCTTAGTCTTACCTCCATCACCTCCTTCTTCTTTCTCCCTCTAGTCTTACCTCACCTCCTTCCTTCTCTCTAGCCCTCTAGTCTTACCTCTATCACCTCCTCCTCATTCTTCTGCCCTCTAGTCTTACCTCTATCACCTCCTCCTCATTCTCGCCCTCCTCCTCAATTCTTCTGCCCTCTAGTCTTACCTCTATCACCTCCTCCTCCTTCTGCCCTCTAGTCTTAGCTCTATCCCTCCTTCTTCTGCCCTCTAGTCTTACCTCTATCACCTCCTCCTCCTTTCTTCTGCCCTGTAGTCTTACCTCTATCACCTCCTTCTTCTTTCTGTCCTCTAGTGTTACCTCTATCACCTCCTTCTTCTTCTGCCCTCTAGTTCCTCTGCACCTCCTTCTTCTCTGCCCTCTAGTCTTACCTCTATCACCTCCTTCTTCTTCTGCCCTCTAGTGTTACCTCTATCACCTCCTTCTTCTTCTGCCCTCTAGTCTTACCTCTATCACCTCCTTCTTCTTCTGCCCTCTAGTCTTACCTCTATCACCTCCTTCTTCTTCTGCCCTCTAGTCTTAGCTCTATCACCTCCTTCTTCTTCTGCCCTCTAGTGTTACCTCTATCACCTCCTTCTTCTTCTGCCCTCTAGTGTTACCTCTATCACCTCCTTCTTCTTCTGCCCTCTAGTCTTACCTCTATCACCTCCTTCTTCTTCTGCCCTCTAGTCTTACCTCTATCACCTCCTTCTTCTTCTGCCCTCTAGTCTTAGCTCTGCCGCCTCCTTCAGGTCACCTCTGGTGTTGACTGTTTCTTTTCCCCTCTTCTTCCTCCCTTGTCACCTGTCTAGCCTCCATCTTCTGTGCCCTAGTGGTTTTGTTACTCTTTACATTCCCTATCCTAATAATATCTGAGTTATTCCGCTACTGTTGGCTTTACTGCCTTCTTCTGCCGCCCCTAGTCATTGAGTCACACCTTTTGTATGCCCGGTGGTGGCATTATTCCTTTTGTGTCCTGCCCCCTCAGTGTTGGCATTTGCGGCTATATCTCCTCCCTGCTATCTGAAGAACGGCGCCATGCCCAGTAGTTTGGGCACATTTCTGTATCTTCACCACTTCCCTTATGATTCATCGGTACCATTCTCATACTGGTAACACCTGGATCGGCAGTGAACCGTCCGTGTGACCGTGCACCTTTCATGGCTGTGCAGTGCCCATGTAGCCGTGCTTTCATATACTGGAGTCCTTGCCTGGCCGCTGGTGGGATCATTACTTCCCTTTTCTGTATCTGCAGGTAGTTAAGCTGAGGGAGGTGTTCCCACATGGAACAGGGTTTGTCCTCGTCTTTGAGTACATGCTCTCGGATCTCTCAGAAGTGATCAGGAACTCTGACCAACCCCTGACCGAGGCGCAGGTCAAGGGCTACATGATGATGTTGTTGAAAGGAGTCAAGTTCTGCCATGAAAATTCCATCATGCATCGGGTAAGTGAACGTGACCACCGCTGCCTATACACGCTAGTACCTGAGGACTACTCACTCAACATCCTCTGCTCCATTTTAACAGGATCTCAAACCGGCAAATCTTCTCATCAGCTCCACCGGGCTTCTCAAGATTGCAGACTTTGGCCTAGCACGAGTCTTTTCTAATGACAGGGGGCGTCTGTACAGCCATCAAGTGGCCACCAGGTTGGTTAATCGGCAGTACTCAACCTCTGCAGTTGTTTTAAGGCCGCCAGAGCATGCTGGGAGTTTGGCTACGGAGCTGTCCCTTTAAATGAATCATTTAGGGGTATACAGGCCTCTTTTTCAGTTATTGTTTCCTGGTTTATATTTTATTTGTATCCCCCGGGTGACTTGCAGATGGTACCGAGCCCCAGAGCTGCTGTATGGAGCCCGCAAATATGACGAGGGAGTAGATCTGTGGTGAGTTCCTTGTGCCTGATCCTGCAAGCAGCAGTAGTAGAAGAAGTACGGGTTTGGTAACACTGTTCTTATCTCTAGGGCTGTGGGCTGCATTTTTGGGGAACTTCTCAACGGCTCGCCCCTCTTCCCCGGAGAAAATGACATTGAACAGCTGTGCTGTGTGCTTCGAACACTGGGGACACCTAACGTAAAGACATGGCCAGTGAGTGGTTTACTGTAGACGCAGCAATGAAAATGAAAGATCCCACCATCAAAGATTAGGGCTTTTTGAGCCCACTGATTTCCATCTGTACTGTGTAATGCTTCATTTGCCCTGTGGTGGCGCTGCAGGGTGATCAAACACTTCCTGCCAGGTTCCCTCAGAGATTACAGCTGATTGCTGGGGGTCCCAGTAGCAGGACACCCTGTGATATTCTTCTAACAACCTTCTTCTGCCGCCAGTGTAAATCTGATCGTATCTGGTTTAGGTCTCATTTCATAAAGCGGCGTCTGTTGCTGATTAGATGATACCGTGAAATCATGTCAGTTCTCTTTTTACACTTCAGGAAATCACAGAACTCCCAGATTATAATAAAATTTCTTTCAAAGAGCACCATCCTCTCCCTCCTGAGTGCATCGTGCCTGACACCTCCCCGGAGGCTCTGCAGCTCCTTATGTGCTTCCTGGTGTATCCGTCCAGCCAGAGGATTCGAGCAGCGGAGGTGAGTCCATCTAAGGGGCCCTTTCAGACGAGGGAGTTCCTTGAATCGTGAGTATGCAGCAGGTCCCATTCTGACCTCCCAGCACTGACGGGGCTGATGCTATGTAACCTTTACAGTTCTGGAATGTATCGGATAACACTGACATAATGCTGTCTGTGCTATCCAGTACTGTAAGAGTTACATAGCATCATAAATCAGTATAATGCTATGCAATCCCGTCAGTGCCGGGAGGTCTGGACAGGAGCTGCTGTATAGTCACGCTGCAAGTCCGATGCATGAAAATAGCTTGTCTCAAAGAGGCCTAATACTGACCTTCCCATCAGTCCATAAATCTTACACCGAGCATCCGGCAGATAAAGGGGTATTCACATCTGGGATCCCTAGGTTATGCCATAAATGTCCGAGAGGTGCCGTATAGTTACGGCACTGTAAAATAAGTGCTACATGGGTGTCCCATACTGCTCTGGAGTGGTTGCTCGACTGTCAAATGACCTCCGATCCTAACTGTTTAACTGTTTGTATGGTCAGGATTGACCGCGGCATGATCAGTGGGAGCTTCCCCCTTTAATTGGGTCACTGGGTTTCCTGGTGACATAACTGGGAACTGGGGGAGCCCAGCGCAGTCAGTCCTTGGGAACCTAGAAAGGACCATGGAGCTGTCTGTTCTCTAAGTGCTTCCCCAAAAGCAAATACATTATAAACGTAGCGTGAAGATATTAAATTGTAATCCCTTAAAGGGGTTGTCTACTGAGGAAAAAAAAAAGTGATACTTACCTGACTGATGTCCTGTTCTGATGCTTCCTGGTCCCTGTTGGTCTCTACTACATGGCTCAGACAGGTCTAGTCATTAAGGGGTTATCCAGTCTACAGATACTGATAACCTATCCTAGGTCATCAATATCAGACTGGTGGGAGTTGGAGACCTGACAGCCCCAGCCATCAACTGTTTTAGGCCTCTCACACACGACCGTGGACGTGGTCCGGGCCATGAAAGCTCGGACCGCGCTCCCTTTGAGGACGGGAGCGCACGGCGTCATTGGTTGCTATGACGCCGTGCGCTTCCTGAGGCCGCCGCTGTACAGTGAAACACTGTACACGCTCAGGAAGCGCACGGCGTCATAGCAACCAGTGACGCCGTGCGCTCCCGTCCTCAAAGGGAGCGCGGTCTGGGCTTTCACGGCCCGTACCGGACTGTGTTCCACGGTCGTGTGTGAGAGGCCTTAGGCAGAGGAGACTATTGGATTGGATCTGAACTGCAGTACACCAGTGCTGGATACTACGTAGTGTATGGAGCCTTCTGCTTCTCCTCCTGTATAGTCTCCATTGCTACAGCTGATCGTGGGGGTGTCAGACACCCACCAGTTTGATATTGTAGACCTATCCTTACGATAGGTCATCAATAAATGTAGCCTGGAGAAAGTTAAAACATCCCAGGCTGGTCAGATTGGGGCCTGACATGGGCAGCTTGAAGCTAACCATCTTACAAATGGTCAGCGAGATGTCTCAGACCATGCAGTGCTGAGTGTGATCTCCTCACCTATATGTGTAGAAGTATACACTGCTCAGGGGGTTTGCTCAGAGGACCCTCTCACATTCACTTCATGTTCTCTTGCAGGCACTTCTCCATCCATATTTCTTTCGGGAGCCTCTTCCTGCTCATCATTCAGAGCTGCCCATTCCCCAACGGGGTGGAAGAAGAAACCGACAACTTCAGAGAGAGTTTCATACAGAAGAACCCGTATCTGACAGCCTGCTAGACCCTGGACTCTTGAGCGACTATCTTCATGGTCTCTGACCACAGTTTAAGGCTTTCCGGCAGGTTCTGGGTCTTATTTTTGAAGACTTTATTTTGGGTAGGAGATCCTATACACATAAAAGCTGTACCTCACCCCCCAGCACAGCCGGATGGGGGTCATGGAGACTCTGGACTGGGGACCGGTCTATGGATCCTACCGCTGTAGTGCACTGGCAGAGACCCTTGTATCTGCGGTAGGGGCATGAGTCCGTCCACTCTAGCGCCACCACAATATAAAACGTCTATATATTTCTAAATAAGGGGGCTGTGGTGTTCTTGAGTGGCTGCGTTCAGTTCCGCACTCCGCTCCCTTTCCATGTGTTGAGGGTTAGTGAGTGGGATGGGGCAGGGATGGGCGCTGCACAGTGGGTTATCTGTGCGCCAGAGATAAGGATTGCTAGTCAGTCACTCTGGGCTCAGGGGTGTGTGGGGAGCTTAATGTCTCAGCACTTTGTGTGACAGCCAAAAACTTGACAGGGACACGGGATGTACAACAGAACTTAACTCTTTCCCTGCCAGGGAGCTGGATGCCGAGTTCATCACTTTCCCATTAACCACACGCGGGCTGCCAAATGTCCGGCTGTGCACATATATAACTGCAGAGATGAAGCTGCGGGAGAGGGGAGCTGGACTCCCCATAGAGAAGACAGAGATGGTGTACTACCGTCTCTGTGTACATGGCGCTCAGTGAGGCGCTATAGCATTTACCGATGCAGTCCAGGTGATCATGTGATCGCTGGGTGTGCATTTCTTCTGTACGGCTAGCCGGAGTTTACTGGGGCACATTTATGAAGACCAGCTTTTTACGCCGGCCTTAGTTCCCCGCTCTGCGCTGCCGCTAGAGACGTCTAATTTATGACGAGGTGTCTCATCATAAAAGGCGCATCTGTGGCAGTCTGTGCCCCTGGCTGGCGTAGGTTTTAGCTTTTTCAAGGTGCTGGGGCACCTTGTCCTACCCAACTGACGTACAAGGCGCAAAAAAGTGGACTTGCAATAATTTTTACGTCTAAGAGTGTTGCCTATTGTACCTAGCATAGCCAGAAGGGACCAGAGCCACCTCAGTCCCCACAGATTATAATGGGATCCAGTAGGGATCCGGCCTGTTTCTGACATTAATGCCAGGAATCAATCGGACAAAAACCGGTGCTCGCAGCTCGAATCCCGGCTTTAACGCTAGAAATAGGCCCGATCCCCCATGTGTCTATGGGTTTCGGCGGTTCAGGCAGTATCCGGGATAGAACTTCGGCTGGAAGGTTTTAACGCTAGCGTGAAACTAGCACAGGGGGCTAATAGAGAAGCTCCATTTATAGGAAAAACCAGCAATAAAAAAAATAAAAAAAACCCCAAAAAACGAATACCATGATCCCTAAGGATACGTCTACACTTATCGGACTGCTGTCGATTTTCTGTCCAAATTTGCTTGCAGAAAATCCGCAGAGGAGTATACTAGCAGCAAATCCCGTCCAGACGCTGCAGAAATTCACCTGTGGTATGGATGTTCAAGTTCTGTGGAGGATTGGTCGTGGATTTGTTGTGGCTTTTCGGTCAAAATCTGCAACGTACCCAAGAATTGTGCGTCCTGCCGCGGATCACCTGCATATAACCATTTAAAGTGGCTCTGTCACCAGGATCAACTCTATTGAACCAGACATACTGCCTGGTAGGGCTCATCTTGCTGATTTAAACTATACCTTTCTTTTGTCTATATGTTAAACAGCTACAGAGAAATCAGCATTTTTGTTCATATGCAAATGAGCAATCGGAGCACCAAGAGGCGGGGCTGAATCATCTGAGCACTGCTATGTAACACCCCCCTGTGCTCTGCATGCTGTCCCCTCAGTCTGATGTCTAGCCCTGCCAATCAAGGGGAGGGGGGCGTGTGCAGAGCACAGGGGGTGTTACATAGAAGTGCTCAGACGATTCAGCCCCGCCTCTTGGTCCTCCGATTGCTCATTTGCATATGAATAAAAACTCCGCTTTCTCTGCAGCTGTTTATCATACAGACAAAAGAAAGGTATAGTTTAAATCAGCATGATGCACCCTACCAGGCAGTAGGTCTGGTTTAATAGGGCTGATGCTGATGACAGAGCCTCTTTAAATAAAAACAAAAACGCAGTATGCTCACCAACCCACGGTGCGCTCATGCCGACGTCTCCGCGGTCCACCACCACATTTTGCTTCCTGATGTCCAGTGATGGCTCGTCGACACATCAACAGGTCCTCACTGGAGGGGGACATCTGACCCATGTAGATGTACCCTTAGGGCATGTTCACATGTGGCAGATATGTTGCTGATTTTCAAATAAGCCTGGTCATTAACATAAGGGAAATAACCAATACTGCGCTTTTTAACCCTTTAGCCTATGGCTTAAATTCTAAAGACCCCCTCCCATGCAGTCCAGTAGTGGATTGTGGGACGAACCTGCCAAGAATCTGTCTAATGTGTACGGGGACTGAACATGTCGGGGGGAGAGGAGGATCGGGCGAAATAAATATTTTTGCACCTCATCATAAACCTCCTCCCAGGAGATAAGCATCCATCAGGGGAACTGAAAATGTATGTGTATGATGGGGGTCTGAACGCTGAGACCCCCACAGATCTATAGAACGAGGGGAGAGAAGCACACGCATATCGCAATTAGAGATGAGCGCGCATGCTCGGCCAAGCATGCTCGAGTGCCATTTTTGCGTATTTGCGTACACATTTTAAAATCGGTACGCTAATCATATGCATATTTTAATCTGTACGCATAGCGTACAAATTGTCAAAATGCGTACGCATTAGTGTACAGATTAAAATATGCGTAAGATTAGCGCACCAATTTTAAAATGCGTACGCAAATACGCAAAAATGGCACTCGAGCATGCTCGCTCATCTCTAATCGCGCTCTCTCTTATGGCTGCACAATGCGATAGTGAGACGGATCTCTAGACTTTCTATTGAGTCTGTCTCGCCTTTTGTCAGTGAGGAGAGAGAGCACGATATGTGTGCACGTCTCTCACCTCGTCCTAGAGAGCAGTGGGGGTCTCAGCGCTCAGACCCCCAACAATCTAAACTTCTTACATGTCCCCATCACATATCAAAAGTCAGTTCAAAGTACAGTGCCACTTTAAGAGATGTAAGTGCATCATCACCTCATAGATAATTATCAGAATGTGTCAGGCCGCTTTCAGACGAGCGTGTTGAAATCCGTCAGTATTCTGTCCAGGATCCTGATGATATGCCATCAGTATTGCCATCAGTATTGCATCAGGATTTACATGCGTATTCCTACCTTCCTTCGTTATTTATGCACTGCACAGACTGTAATGTGCGTATTTGGAAACAAATCCGCAAAAAACTCGGACCTGCTGCAGATTTCAAATACTGACGGAAATTATACGCCCATGTGAATAGCTCCGTTCAGTAACGTTAGCAGCGGATTTTGGTACATTAAATCCGGACTCTATACACATTGCAAATACTCTCATCTGAAAGCGGCCTTAGGGCCCATTCACACGACCGGGGCCGCATCTATTCCGCAATTTTACGGAATAGATGCGGCCCCATTCATTTCAATTGCCGGCATTAGATTGCGCTCGGTGAAAAAATATAGAACATGTCCTATTGTTGTCCACAATTGCAGACAAGAATAGGCATTTTGTATGGGGTGCCGGCCATGTGTGTTCTGCAAATTGCGGAACACACACTGGTCAGCATCCGTGGTTTTGCAGATCCGCATTTTTGCGAATCTGCAACACCACAGCCGTCTGAACGGCCCCTTAGGCTGAGACTACACGGGCAGCCATTGGCCACGGTGGGTGGGTATGGCTTGGCTACGTGCGGCCCTGCAGCCACATCGTGTGGTCTCGCTCTTAGGGAATTGCTTAAATAGCTATGACTGAATATGGAGGACATATCACTCCATCATTTAAAATGACTGCTTCCTGGAATTACATAAGGCAATTCCTGGTATAGCAATTCCCTAATGGATGAGGCCATAACAAGACTGTATTCCTTGGTCAATACTACTGGCTCCATCAAAACTCCAATCTGCATAAGGACAGAACGTGGCCCTTCGGTGGTTTATTCCGGGGGGATAAACAGTGTCTGGTCACCGCTTATCTCCTTTCCTTCATGGCCAGCTAACACCTTGCAGATCTAGGGGTTGGTTTAGTCTGTGCACCCACTAACTACGGTGTATATTAGGGCGCTATACACACTTCAGTTCCCCAGTGCAGTGTATACTTCTATCCAAGCAGAGGCCATTCTGTAATCGTCTCCTGCCCCACAGCCTGTAGGACCCGCAGGATAACAGCTGGACATCAGGGAATCGCTGTATAGGCAATAAGTAAGGCTTCGTCCTGACGGTGTAAATGCAGTGTTAGATAAAGACCTGCTGTCTGGACGTCTAGTACGCAGGCAATCATTTCTCACTTCTGCCTAAAGCCTTGCAGAACGTACCCGGCCGTAGTCACACAGCGGCACTTAAAGGGCCAGGACACCTAGAGAGCGGCAGATAGAAGAGGGGCTGCTCACATCTATGTATCTACTGAACTCTGGATAAAGGGGGAAGGGATTTTGTGGAACACCACTATGTGGCTGATAACAGAAAATAATAGATTGCATTAAACTGCATAGAGATAGATCGGCATGGTAAGAATTGCTGTCACATGTAGTACAGAGATGGATGGGGGGGGGGTCTCCTGTTTGCACACTTTTCGGTTTAGCAAGGAGAAGGTTAATTGTGATGCAGCAGTAGCAGTGCAGAGCGGCTGGGGCTGTCCTCTGTGGCTAGGCTGGTGGCTGGTCCCTTCTCCTCCCTGTTGGCTGCTCGGAGGTGATAAGATGCTATCTGTTTGTTAAGAGACAAGTTTGGCACAGACTGACATCAGTTACACAGAGGAGGGAGTTGTGGTGATGTGAGGAGGGAGCCGCGGGTGAACTCACACACAGCCGGACAAGACGGGGCCGCGATGCCAGCCTAATGTGTGCCCCCCGCTGTACCCCCTTCCATCACTGCATATCCATAACTCATCGTCATATACTACAACTCCCATTATTATGTATCCATATACTACTCTTCCCATTATTATGTATCCATATACTACTCTTCCCATTATTATGTATCCATATACTACTCTTCCCATTATTATGCATCCTTAACCTTTACACTGCTGCATTCCTGTGTATGAGACCCCTCATTGCATCCATAATTGGGGGGAGGGGGGGGATTGACCCCCATAAAGCCCAGCAGCTCACAAAATGCACTTTCCAAAAAGCATACAAACTGCTTTTTTTTTTTTTTTTTTGCAAAAAAAAATTAAAATAAAATTTTTTTAAAAAAAAAGTATAGGGGGGGGGTATGAGCCCAGCCAGGGGTTAATGGGCAGTCGTCGTGAATTTATATGGAAAATCCCTAAGCGTTTGCTTCGTCCATCAGAAGTGAGAGTCAGCTCCTCGGACAAATCTACGTGCTCCGTTTCTCGTCAGATCTACACAAAAGTGATAAAATCATTTTATCATCATTCCCAGATAATATCGGTTAACCCCTTCCACCCTGCAGAGAATGGCAGAATGTGACCTTCCTTCATCACAATGATGACATTTGGGGTAATACAGTATATAACGGTATAATATATATATATACTGTATATAATAAATTCAGAGGCCGCCTACGACCCTATATATTACTTCGGTGGGTGCCTCCCCACCCTCAAATAGTGGCACGTTATTCTAGCAAAGGCGGGGCAACGGGAGGGACCTGCTTGTGTCACAGGACTAGTGACTATAAGGGATAAGGGTGTCAGGGAGAGAGGAGGTGTAGTGTCTGCAGTATTAGTGACGAGTACTACGCAGGGCCTCGAAGGGAAGGATTATCGGTTAAAGGGGTGACGGTACAAAAAGAAACTTGGGGTGAAGAAAGAAACTTGACGCGTCTTGTTGTCCAGCAGGAGGTGAGTTCGTTCACACACTTCTATACCTAAAAGGACAGATGTAGCAGTGCTGACATTGTCATCTCACTTGCTGGGCCCATAGCCATATCGCCATGCGCTGCCCCAAGTGACAAATCCTGCTCTGCTACATCTGTAGATATGCAAGATAAGTGGACACCGATGGTTACTGCTCCTTCCGTTACGGACCGGCAGCCCAAAAAGTTTCATTCGGAGATACTTACCCCCCTACAGGTGGAATGGAATATCGTTGTCAGTTACCCGCCTAGGAGCCCTTCTACGCCGTGTGCGGTGTGAGGCGATACTACAGACCGTATTTATTACACATGGCCAATTAACCCCTTAAACACCAAGCCACTTGTGTCTGTAGCCACATGCAGGACAAGTATTTATAATGTAGTGAGAAACTTTAAAAAAATATATATATTTGTGGGGTGGAATGACAAAAGAGAAACGCAGCAGTTCTGCAAATTACTTTTGGGTTTAGTGTCTATGGCGTTCACTGTGCAGCAAAAACGACACCTTAATGCCCCTTTCACACGAGCGGGAGACTCACATGTCTCCGGCAACGCACCTACAGGGCTGGACTCCGGCACTGACAGGGATCGCATATAATGCTATGTGATCCCTGTCAGTGCAGAGTCCAGCCCTGTAGATGTGTTGCCGGAGACATGCAAGTCTCCCGCACGTGTGAAAGGGGCCTAACTTTATTCTGCGCGTCAGTACGATTACAGAGATACCACAGTAATATGTTTTTTTTATGTTTTACTACTTTAAAAAAAAACTTTTTTAGTAAAAAAAAGAAAAGAAAAAAAAATATATGTTTTTTACACAGAAACCCATTATGTTTTGTTTTTTTCCCCGACAGGGACCTCCTTAGGGCTCATTTTTTTTTTACAGAGTGAGCTGCAGTTTTTATTGGCATCGCTTGTTGCATACGACTTATTGAAACATTTTTATTCCAATTTTTTGGGGGAGGGAAATGCATTTTTTTACTGTTCAAATTGTAAGCAGTCTAACAGTAACTGATCTCGTACTAATCCGGATTTACATCCAGAGCTGCATTTACAATTCTGTAAATGTGTATTTCTCCCAGAATTCCCTGCTTGCTCAGTATCTGTACAGAACTTAATCTGTTGAGGGTACAACTAACTCTTCCAAATAAATGAAAAAAAGACTGATGTTAAATATCCCGAGGAAGACACCTGTCCGGCTTCAAAATGAGTAGTTTTCCGTTAAATATTAATAAAAGCTGCACTCACTATTCTGCTGGTGCGGTCACTGTGTACATACATTACTTATCCTGTACTGATCCTGAGTTATATCCTGTATTATACTCCAGAGCTGCACTCACTATTCTGCTGGTGCAGTTACTGTGTACATACATTACTTATCCTGTACTGATCCTGAGTTACATCCTGTATTATACTCCAGAGCTGCACTCATTATTCTGCTGGTGCAGTCACTGTGTACATACATTACTAATCCTGTACTGATCCTGAGTTATATCCTGTATTATACTCCAGAGCTGCACTCACTATTCTGCTGGTGCAGTTACTGTGTACATACATTACTTATCCTGTACTGATCCTGAGTTACATCCTGTATTATACTCCAGAGCTGCACTCATTATTCTGCTGGTGCAGTCACTGTGTACATACATTACTAATCCTGTACTGATCCTGAGTTACATCCTGTATTATACTCCAGAGCTGCACTCACTATTCTGCTAGTGCAGTCACTGTGTACATACATTACTTATCCTGTACTGATCCTGAGTTACATCCTGTATTATACTCCACAGCTGTACTCACTATTCTGCTGGTGCAGTCACTGTGTACATACATTACTTATCCTGTACTGATCCTGAGTTACACCCTGTATTATACTCCAGAGCTGTACTCACTATTCTGCTGGTGCAGTCACTGTGTACATACAATACATTACTTATCCTGTATTGATCCTGAGTTACATCCTGTATTATACTCCAGAGCTGCACTCATTATTCTGCTGGTGCAGTCACTGTGTACATACATTACTTATCCTGTACTGATCCTGAGTTACATTCTGTATTATACTCCAGAGCTGCACTCATTATTCTGCTGGTGCAGTCACTGTGTACATACATTACTTATCCTGTACTGATCCTGAGTTACATTCTGTATTATACTCCAGAGCTGCACTCATTATTCTGCTGGTGCAGTCACTGTGTACATACATTACTTATCCTGTACTGATCCCGAGTTACACCCTGTATTATACTCCAGAGCTGTACTCACTATTCTGCTGGTGCAGTCACTGTGTACATACATCACTTATCCTGTACTGATCCTGAGTTACATCCTGTATTATACTCCACAGCTGTACTCACTATTCTGCTGGTGCAGTCACTGTGTACATACATAACTTATCCTGTACTGATCCTGAGTTACACCCTGTATTATACTCCAGAGCTGTACTCACTATTCTGCTGGTGCAGTCACTGTGTACATACATTACATTACTTATCCTGTTCTGATCCCGAGTTACATCCTGTATTATACTCCAGAGGTGCACTCATTATTCTGCTGGTGCAGTCACTGTGTAGAAACATTACATTACTTATCCTGTACTGATCCTGAGTTACATCCTGTATTATACTCCAGAGCTGTACTCACTATTCTGCTGGTGCATTCACTGTGTACATGCATTAGTGCAGCTCTGGAGTATAATACAGAATATAACTCAGGATCAGTACAGGATAAGTAATGTATGTACACAGTGACTGCACCAGCAGAATAGTGAGTGCTGCTCGGGAGTATAATACAGGATGTAACTCAGGATCAGTACAGGATAAGTAATGTAATATATGTACACAGGGACTCCACCAGCAGAATAGTGAGTGCAGCTCTGGAGTATAATACAGGATGTAACTCAGGATCAGTACAGGATAAGTAATGTAATGTATGTACACAGTGACTGCACCAGCAGAATAGTGAGTGCAGCTCTGGAGTATAATACAGGATATAACTCAGGATCAGTACAGGATAAGTAATGTATGTACACAGTGACTCCACCAGCAGAATAGTGAGTGCTGCTCGGGAGTATAATACAGGATGTAACTCAGGATCAGTACACGATAAGTAATGTAATGTATGTACACAGTGACTGCACCAGCAGAATAGTGAGTGCATCCTGTATTATACTCCAGAGCTGCACTCACTATTCTGCTGGTGCAGTCACTGTGTACATACATTACTTATCCTGTACTGATCCTGAGTTATATCCTGTATTATACTCCAGAGCTGCACTCACTATTCTGCTGGTACAGTCATTGTGTACATACATTACTTATCCTGTACTGATCCTGAGTTATATCCTGTATTATACTCCAGAGCTGCACTCATTATTCTGCTGGTGCAGTCACTGTGTACATGCATTAGTGCAGCTCTGGAGTATAATACAGGATGTAACTCAGGATCAGTACAGGATAAGTAATGTATGTACACAGTGACTGCACCAGCAGAATAGTGAGTGCAGCTCTGGAGTATAATACAGGATGTAACTCTGGATCAGTACAGGGTAAGTAATGTATGTACACAGTGACTGCACCAGCAGAATAGTGAGTGCAGCTCTGGAGTATAATACAGGATGTAACTCTGGATCAGTACAGGGTAAGTAATGTATGTACACAGTGACTGCACCAGCAGAATAGTGAGTACAGCTCTGGAGTATAATACAGGATGTAACTCAGGATCAGTACAGAATAAGTAATGTATGTATACAGTGACTGCACCAGCAGAATAGTGAGTGCAGCTCTGGAGTATAATACAGGATGTAACTCTGGATCAGTACAGGATAAGTAATGTATGTACACAGTGACTCCACCAGCAGAATAGTGAGTGCTGCTCGGGAGTATAATACAGGATGTAACTCAGGATCAGTACAGGATAAGTAATGTATGTACACAGTGACTGCACTAGCAGAATAGTGAGTGCATCCTGTATTATACTCCAGAGCTGCACTCACTATTCTGCTGGTGCAGTCACTGTGTACATACATTACTTATCCTGTACTGATCCTGAGTTATATCCTGTATTATACTCCAGAGCTGCACTCACTATTCTGCTGGTACAGTCATTGTGTACATACATTACTTATCCTGTACTGATCCTGAGTTATATCCTGTATTATACTCCAGAGCTGCACTCATTATTCTGCTGGTGCAGTCACTGTGTACATGCATTAGTGCAGCTCTGGAGTATAATACAGGATGTAACTCAGGATCAGTACAGGATAAGTAATGTATGTACACAGTGACTGCACCAGCAGAATAGTGAGTGCAGCTCTGGAGTATAATACAGGATGTAACTCAGGATCAGTACAGGATAAGTAATGTATGTACACAGTGACTGCACCAGCAGAATAGTGAGTACAGATCTGGAGTATAATAGAGGATGTAACTCAGGATCAGTACAGGATAAGTAATGTATGTACACAGTGACTGCACCAGCAGAATAGTGAGTACAGCTCTGGAGTATAATACAGGATGTAACTCAGGATCAGTACAGAATAAGTAATGTATGTATACAGTGACTGCACCAGCAGAATAGTGAGTGCAGCTCTGGAGTATAATACAGGATGTAACTCTGGATCAGTACAGGGTAAGTAATGTATGTACACAGTGACTGCACCAGCAGAATAGTGAGTGCAGCTCTGGAGTATAATACAGGATGTAACTCAGGATCAGTACAGGATAAGTAATGTATGTACACAGTGACTGCACCAGCAGAATAGTGAGTGCAGCTCTGGAGTATAATACAGGATGTAACTCAGGATCAGTACAGGATAAGTAATGTATGTACACAGTGACTCCACCAGCAGAATAGTGAGTGCAGCTCTGGAGTATAATACAGGATGTAACTCAGGATCAGTACAGGATAAGTAATGTATGTACACAGTGACTGCACCAGCAGAATAGTGAGTTAAACATTTTTCATTGATTTTGGATCATCCAGATGTCTAATTAACATAGATCAGGCCTTTTCTATAGGTTCTGGTCAAAATGGAGACCTGTGCACTTATTTCTGAAGTTTGGTGCACCCTAGTGGTCATTCTCAGGAAGGCTGAGGCTAGGGCGAGAGACTAATAAAAATTTGCTAAAGGCTTCTGTTATTTGGGCAAATGGCCCCCCTTTATTTGGGGTTGGGGATATTCTGGTTTGGGGCCCGGTACCCCCAGTGTATATATCTGATTATCAGGCAGTAACATAAGGCACGTTTTATATTGATACGTGCCTTGTAATCTTCTTTACGACAGTGCTACCTGCACTTTAAAGGTATATATATATATATATATATATATATATATATATATATATGTAAAGTTGATGAGGCTCTGACCACTGGAACCGACACTGATTATGAGAACGGGGGTCCCGAGTGCCCTGAATGAATGGAGTGGTGGTCGAGCACCTCCAGGGTTTTTATTTTTCCCCCCCCCCAGCTCTTTTCTGACCCCTTGGCCTCCGCATGGACAGGGTCACATGCATCGCTGTAGCCAATGACTGGATTCTGTGGTCATGTGTCCTCACGCAGCACATCACTACTGGGTCATGTGCCGCTTGGGGACACATGTCCACTGAGGTCAGTCACGGGGACTGTAACTTCAGTGACGGTCTAAGTGCCACAGAGCCACTCCTGGTTTGGGCTTCAAAATCTTCATTTAAAAAAAAAAAAAAAGCCTCAAAATTGCATGTGTGATTTCAGCCTTACACACACGTGGACAGGAAGCTTTTTTCCTCTGTGCTGCTTGTAAATTAAGGAAGGCACAGGAAAAACTGGTCCTCATTATCCCGGGTTCTGGCCACGGGCAGTTTTTGAGGGCACAGTTTGGGACTGATGTGCACTAGTGAGTGGGGTCTCATTTAGTATCCCCCCCCCCCTCCGCAGTATACGCCATGGGAGTAATACGTCTTCCAGTAATCATTTTCTTCTGCTTTCAGATTGGGATTAGTAGTTTCCAGTCTGATGAAGTTTAACCCTTTCACCAAGACATTTCAGTTTCAGTTGAATTCCTTAGAAATTTGAGGTTTGTAGAAATGATCCCTTCTCACTTCCTTTTTGAAATGATGCTCGTAGTTTGTGAAATTTCTTTCTAACAACGGCTTTGGTGCCTCACGAACCTGAATGTGAACACCCAGGGCCGGACTGTGGCCAGAGTGGGATCTGAGACAGGAGGTTCAGGACCCCCGAACCCTCAAGGTCCTGTTTTCCCACAAGTTGTCAGACTGAGCACCTCCGACACTACATCTAGGATTCCTGGTGGTCAGATCTACATATGGTCTAGAGCAGTGTTCCCCCCCCAACTCCAGTCCTCAGGGCCCACCTACCGGTCATGATCTGAGGATATCCATACCTGTGGTAGGTCCTGATGGAAGGACACTAATGATATCACCTGCTGAATACTAAGGAAATCCTGAAAACCTGACCGCTAGGGCTTATGCACATGGCCGTTGCCCGGCTGTGGCCGTATTGCGGCCCGCATCCTGCGGGTGCCCCATTCACTCGAATGGGTACGCAACCCCGGAGATGCGGAACGGAGTCACGAATCGGAACACTACAGAGTGCCTCCGCACAGCAAAAAAGTAGTGCCTGCAAGTGAATGGGTCCGTGATCCGAATGCGGTCCACAGCACGGCCACTGGCGACACACTGACGTTCGTGTGCATGAGCCCTTAGGTGGGCCTTGAGGACTGGAGTTGAAGAACACTGATCTATAACCTGTTGCTCTCCAGGAGTTGCAAAGCTACAATGTCCAGCAAGGTCCTGCTACAGGTTGGAGGCCACCGATCTAGAACCTTCTGAGCATGTGGTATGGTACCCCCTGGGGTACATGCGTTCTCTGTATACTGTGTTTTAAGTTGACCATACTCATTAGGATCCACTTACACCACCGTATTTCTGGGCCCGCATCCATTCCGCAGTTTTCATTTCGACGGGGGGCCACAAAAGATGCGGACAGCATATGGTTCCGTTCCGTGGCTCTGCAAAAAAGATACAGCAAGTCTTATTCTTGTCCGCCATCGAGGAAAAGAATGGGCATTTCTATCATAGGGCCGGCCGTGCGTGTTCCACAAAATGCGGAACACACGCGGCCAGTATCCGTGTTTTGCGGATCTGCAATTTGCCGACTGCAAACCACTTACGGTTGTGTGAATGGACCCTTAGATGTAGGTCAGCCTAACCCCTCCTATATTGGCCGGCCATCTAATGTGTATGGCAGATGTCGGGGGAGATGAGGACTGGGCTGTTGGATGTCAACATACCTGATCATTATATACTTCAGGGAGGTCGCGGCTTCCTCCCCTCCCCAGTTATTTTGAACACTATGGCCACAAACAAGGGTTACCATTAGACGTTCTTACCCATGGAGCTTAAGAGTGGATGGGATTATACCAACCAATCGGAGATCAGTTCATACTTCTCCGGGAATCTGAAACGTGGATTGGGATTGGTTGTCTGAGGCCGCCCTACATTTTAGCAGTTCTCCAGTCATCCCCGTCCTCCATCTTTGCTCCTTGCAGAAGGGATGTAAGCGCCCCAGGAATAATATACTGTAATCTGTGTGTACATCTGGCAACTGACATATGACGCGAGGACTGACCAGTATTTTGACACTGCTCTCGAGATCTCGGGCTGATAAGTTCATTAAGGAAACAAGATCTGACTTCCTGTAACGGAAGAAATGTTTGTTTTTATCGGACTTTCAGAAAGTAAAACTTCTTATTCTTTGTTTCATACTGTGCGTGACGGGCGATACTTACTGACTAATCGCCGGCGGTGTAAAGTGCGGGCAGACCCCGGAGAAGTGACATATGAATCATTACATCTGGATAACTAAAAGTCATTTCCACCTATAGATAGGAATGAGATCACTCACTGAGTCTTATCTGTTCCTGGAAAGGTTGGGTGACAATACGGCCGCTGCTGTGACAGAAGTCATCGCCGAGCTGCGTCTGCTTAATAATTACATCACAGATTTACTTGTCAGGAGCCTGGGAAAGCTGGGTGGAGATCCCCGTGTGACCTGTCACGGAGAAACATATCGATAAGGTTATTATAGGGCAGAGGTCAGCAACCTTCAGCACTCCAGCTGTGGTAAAATTACAAATCCCAGCATGCTCAATTCATTTCTATGAGTGTTCGGAGAAGAGCAGAGGAAGTATGCATGCTGGGAGTTGTAGTTTCACAACAGCTGGACTGCGGGAGGTTGCCTACCCCTGTTATAGGGGATCATAGACCTGAGAAAGATACAGCAGGTACCTCCCACAATTCCATTCACTGCAGCACTCACATACCCGTGTTCATCCAGAGCCACCTGGTGCATGAAACAGTTACAGTACAGGTAGATGATATGTCCACATGTCAGTACAGATATATGATCTATGATCTTCATGATCTATGGGAGGCTCCCTATGGGCACTGTAATGGCGGCCATCGGCGGTTGTCACTCAGCGTCTGTGAAGGAAGCCGAATGTGGTGCCAGGTCTGTGTAAGCTGCTGCAGGGTTCAGTACCTTGGACAGCGGGCGCGCTGCTTCATCTTTGGAGTCCTAAACTCAGACGCTAAGGGCTCATGCCCACGAACGTCGTTTGGGTCTGCATCCGAGCCACATTTTTTTCGGGTCGGATGCAGACCCATTCACTTCAATGGGGCTGCAAAAGATGTGGACATAACTCCATGTGTTGTCCGCCTCCGTATGTCCATTCCGCAGCCCCGCAAAAAAAAAAAAAATTAAAAAAATAGAACATGTCCTATTCTTGTCTATTTTACGGACAAGGATAGGACAGCTCTATGGCGGGCAGGACGTTCTGTTCCGCAAAATGCAGAACACACATGATCGAATCCGTGTGTATGAGCCCTAAGCAACAGACCACAGACGGGATTCTTTACCACTAGGCTCCACAAATTGAAGAAGAACTCCCGCAAAAAAATGTATTCCATGTCCTGCTAGAAATGTACGTGATGTAATCTGTAGTGAATGTCATTTTCTTACCAGTAGCTGAATTTTTGAGTTATATCATCCTGAAGTTTCTTATCTGTGTCATGTGACTAGGAATTAGACCCACCAACTCACACAGAGACTTGTGTGTGGACAGGAAGTCTAATTCTCTATGTATTCCTATGGAAGCCTCACTTTCAGTCTCATAGGAATGAATAGAGAAGTGACTGGCTTCCTGTCCTGGGTCAGTTGGAGGTCAGGGAGTTGGTCACATGACCCAGCTACAATAAGAAGAGAGGGGATAACTCTCAATTTCAGCCTCTGATAAGAAAATGACATTCACTACAGATTATATCATGCATCTTTCTAACAGGTCAGAGAATAACATTTTTGCGGGAGTTCTTCTTTAAGATATGCAGACACCCGTACACTAGTGACAAGTCAGGTGAGGAGGAACAGTCAGACAGCCCCCCTCTGGGTGTGCACTGCACCATTCCTAACATCACCCCTTCCGTGCATTGGTCTGTAGTTATATTTTCGCCCACAGGTGGCAGTGTAATAACAATGATATTCTTATCACTAGGGGGCAGTATTACAACCTTTACATTTTGGTTCACGGGGGGCGGTATTATAGTAGTAAGTGACAGCGTAGTAAAGAAGTTCTACTGAGGTTGTCACAACAGTGACTGAAAGGGTTTCAAAAGGGACAACTACTTTTGCAGGCCAGAGATGAGTTTAAAGCAGTTGTCACGTCCCTGCCCTTCTCCTACAAGTGCTTTACTCCATAGACGCCAACGATGAAGCAGAAAGACTTCATCTTTATGGCTGATTGCAGGAAGGTGAATGATGACTTACCACATGTATATTGTACGTTGTGATGACTTACCACATGTATATAGTACGTTGTGATGACTTACCACATGTATATAGTACGTTGTGATGACTTACCACATGTATATAGTACGTTGTGATGACTTACCACATGTATACTGTACGTTGTGATGACTTACCACATGTATATAGTACGTTGTGATGACTTACACATGTAACTGTACGTGTATATACTGTACGTTGTGATGACTTACACATGTATACATGTATGTATACTGTACTGACTTATTGTTGTGATGACTTACCACATGTATACTGTACGTTGTGATGACTTACCACATGTATACTGTACGTTGTGATGACTTACCACATGTATACTGTACGTTGTGATGACTTACCACATGTATACTGTACGTTGTGATACCACATGTATACTGTACGTTGTGATGACTTACACATGTATACTGTACGTTGTGATGACTTACCACATGTATATACGTTGTATGTACTTTGTGATGACTTACCACATGTATACTGTACGTTGTGATGACTTACCACATGTATACTGTACGTTGTGTGATGACTTACCACATGTATACTGTACGTTGTGATGACTTACCACATGTATATACGTTGTGATGACTTGACATGTATACATGTATTGTACGTTGTGATGACTTACCACATGTATACTGTACGTTGTGATGACTTACCACATGTATACTGTAACGTGTTGTGATGACTTACCACATGTATATTGTACGTTGTGATGACTTACCACATGTATACTGTACGTTGTGGATGACTTACCACATGTATACTAGTACGTTGTGATGACTTACCACATGTATACTGGTTACGTTGTGATGACTTACCACATGTATACTGTACGTTGTGATGACTTACCACATGTATACTGTACGTTGTGATGACTTACCACATGTATACTTGTATGTTGTGATGACTTACCACATGTATACTGTAACGTTGTGATGACTTACCACATGTATACTGTACGTTGTGATGACTTACCACATGTATACTGTACGTTGTGATGACTTACCTAACATGTATACTACGTTGTACGTTGTGATGACTTACCACATGTATACTGTAGCGTTGTGATGACTTACCACATGTATACTGTACGTTGTGATGACTTACCACATGTATATGTACGTTGTGATGACTTACCACATGTATACTGTACGTTGTGATGACTTACCACATGTATACTGTACGTTGTGATGACTTACCACATGTATACTGTACGTTGTGATGACTTACCACATGTATACTGTACGTTGTGATGACTTACCACATGTATATAGTACGTTGTGATGACTTACCACATGTATATTGTACGTTGTGATGACTTACCACATGTATATTGTACGTTGTGATGACTTACCACATGTATACTGTACGTTGTGATGACTTACCACATGTTATTACTGTACGTTGTGATAGACTTACCACATGTATATAGTACGTTGTAGATACTTACCATTACATTGTGATTACCATGTTTACAGTAGGTTGTGATGACCTTACACATGTTATACCATACGTGTGATGACTTACCACATGTTTACTGTACGTTTGTGATACTTACCCACATTGGTATTACTGTACGTTGTGCATGACTTACCACATGTATACTGTACGTTGGTGATGACTTACCACATTATACAGTTACGTTTGTATGGACTTACCACATGTATTTACTGTACGTGTGGATGACTTACCACATGTATACAGTACGTTTATGACTTACCACATGTATACTGTACGTATGTGATGACTTACCACATGTATACTGTACGTTGTGATGATTACCACATGTATACTTGTACGTTGTGATGACTTACCACATGTATATTGTACGTTGTGATGACTTTACCCCATGTATACAGTACGTTGTGATGACTTACCACATGTATACAGTACGTTGTGATGACTTACCACATGTATACAGTACGTTGTGATGACTTACCACATGTATACAGTACGTTGTGATGACTTACCACTGTATGTATACCACATGTCTGTACGTTGTGATGACTTACCACATGTATACTGTACGTTGTGATGACTTACCACATGTATACTGTACGTTGTGATGACTTACCACATGTATACTGTACGTTGTGATGACTTACCACATGACTTACCACATGTATACTGTACGTTGTGATGACTTACCCACATGTATACTGTACGTTGTGATGACTTACCACATGTATACTGTACGTTGTGATGATTACCACATGTGATTACATGTACGTTGTGATGACTTACACATGTATACAGTACGTTGTGATGACTTACCACACATGTATACTGTACGTTGTGATGACTTACCACATGTATACTGTACGTTGTGATGACTTACCACATGTATACTGTACGTTGTTTGATGACTTACCACATGTATACTGTACGTTGTGATGACTTACACACATGTTACTGTACGTTGTGATGACTTACCACTGTATACACTGTACGTGTTGTGATGACTTACCACATGTATATTGTACGTTGTGATGACTTACCACATGTATACTGTACGTTGTGATGACTTACCACATGTATACTGTACGTTGTGATGACTTACCATGTATTGTATACTGTACGTTGTGATGACTTACACTACTTACTGTACTGTGAATGACTATGTCCACATGATGTACACTTACCACATGTATGTACGTTGTGATGACTTACCACATGTATACTGTACGTTGTGATGACTTACCACATGTATACTGTACGTTGTGATGTACACATACTGTACGTTGTGATGACTTACCACATGTACTGTACGTTGTGATACTTACCACATGTACTGTACGTTGTGATGACTTACCACATGACGTTGATTACCACATGTATGTACTATCTACTTGTGTATATTGTACGTTGTGTATGACTTACCACATGTATACTGTACGTTGTGATGACTTACCACACTTGTGATGTATAACCACATTATGTTGTTGTGATTACCACTGTACTGTACTTAACATGTGTACGTTATGACTTACGTATACTGTACTTTGATGACTTATGACATGTATACTGTATACGTTGTGATGACTTACCACATGTATACTGTACGTTGTGATGACTTACCACATGTATAACGTTGTGTGTGATGTATAGTACGTTGTGTGACATGATACGTACGTTGTTGTATGACTTACCACATGTATACTGTACGTTGTGATGACTTACCACATGTATATAGTACTTGATGACTTACCACATGTATACTGTACGTTGTGATGACTTACCACATGTATAATGTATATTGTATGTACGTTGTGATGACTTACCACATGATGTATACCACTGTATATACGTTGTGTGACTTACCATGTATACGTTGTATTTAACTGTGATGACTTACCACATGTATATTGTACATGACTTACCACATGTATACTGTACGTTGTTGATGACTTACCACATGTATACTGTACGTTGACTTACCACATGTATACATGACTTACGTACCACATGTATACTGTACGTTGTGATGACTTACCACATGTATTGTGTATACTGTGATGACTTATACACATGTATACAGTACGTTGTTATGACTTACCACATGTATACTGTACGTTGTGATGACTTACCACATGTATACTGTATGTTGTGATGACTTACCACATGTATACAGTACATTATCTGTCCCTGTGTAACTCAGGTGCCCAGTAATGGAGTTTACATCTCTGTCCGGGAGCCAGGAGCCTCTCACCCAATATTCAGATTCCACCATAACTCAAAGCAACGAGGAGCCTGATTTCTTCTACAACCTGGGCAGCGACAGTAGCCCGTCTCAGTATGGAGGAGCCGTCCCCAGCCGCGAGGTGGCAGCTTTCCGTCATTCATCAGGTAGGTGGATGTCATCTCTTATATCCCAGCCATCATCACCATCCTCTTTATTTCCTTCTTGTCTATAGGGGGCAGTATACAACCTCCAGCCACTGGATAAAGAACACAGGTTTTCAGTGTTGTTTCTTCATAAATTCCAAAGGTTATACGGCACACAGTACCTCTCAGGTAAGCTGCTGACGCATTTCGAGTGTAATAAGCACTCTTAGTCACAGCATATCGGCAGAGACACTCCAAGTTTCGTATATAGACCGGAGGAGGATCAGTTTTGGTAATCAATTAGCAATACCTGGAAGGTTAACCCTGACTCTCCTGTAAAGTAACAAGAATAACATAAGACACTGACAATCATACAAGAGATGAAAGCAGCTACACATAATAATTAAAAGATCCACGAGGAAAAAACCATAATAGTTATATATTATAACTATAATGCAGGATGAAATCTTGTTTTCTATTTAGCTACTAACACTTGCATTATGGATCCAATCCACCTTTAAGTTAAAGGGGTTGGCCCATCTCACACATTGGTGGGATATCACTAAGATATGCCACCAATCTGGGATAGGTGTGTGCCCCACCTCTGTGACCCCCGCATCTATCTCTAAAACGGAAATCCCCAAAGTGAACAAGGGCACACCACGCAGGAGCGGCCACCCTCCAATTACAGGGCCTTGTGAAAGTATTCGCCCCCCTGGAACTTTTCAACCTTTTGCCACATTTCAGGTTTCAAACAAAAAGACATTTAAAATTTTTGGTGAAGAATCAACAACAAGTGGGTCACAATTGTGAAGTGGAACGAAATTTATTGGATCATTTAAAGTTTTTTTGTAATAATAAAACTGAAAAGTGGGGCGTGCAGAATTATTCGTCCCATTTCCTTTCAGTCCAGAAGTTGATCTCTGATCTCTGAATGATCCAATGTCGTCCTAAATGACTGATGAAGATACATAGAATCCACCTGTGTGTAATCAAGTCTCCGTATAAATGCACCTGCTCTGTGATAGTCTCAGGGTTCTGCATCATGAAGACCAAGGAACACACCAGGCAGGTCCCTGATACTGTTGTGGAGAAGTTTAAAGCCGGATTTGGAGACCAAAAGATTTCCCAAGCTTTAAACATCCCAAGGAGCACTGTGCAAGCGTCATATTGAAATGGAAGGAGTATCAGAGCACTGCAAATCTACCAAGACCCGGCCGTCCCTCTAAACAAGGAGAAGACTGATCAGAGATGGAGCCAAGAGGCCCATGATCACTCTGGATGAACTGCAGAGATCTACAGCTGAGGTGGGAGAGTCTGTCCACAGGACAACAATCAGTCCAACACTTCACAAATCTGCCCTTTATGGAAGAGTGGCAAGAAGAAAGACATTTCTCACAGATATCCATAAAAAGTCTGGTTTACAGTTTGCCACAAGCCCCTGGGAGACACCAAACATGTGGAAGAAGGGGCTCTGCTCAGAGGAAACCAAAATCAGACTTTTTGGAAACAATGCAAAATGATATGTTTGGTGTAAAAGCAACACAGCTCATCCCCCTGAACACACCATCCCCACTGTCAGACATGGTGGGGGCAGCATCAGGGTTTGGGCTTTTCATCAGCAGGGACAGGGAAGATGATGGAGCCAAATACAGGACCATTCTGGATGAAAAGACCTGAGACTAGGACGGAGATTTATCTTCCAACAAGACAATGATCCCAAACATAAAGCAAAATCTACAATGGAATGGTTCAAAAATAAAGGTCTCCAGGTCTTAGAACGGCCGAGTCACAGTCCAGACCTGAATCCAGGGGCGGACATACCGCGGTGCAGCCGGTTCGGCTGCACCGGGGCCCGGGACCGGAGGGGGGCCCTTTCTTCCAGGCGGCAGGTAGAGATGAGCGCTTCCATTTTGGAAGCGCTCATCTCTATATTCATCTGTATCGCCGTCCTTAGGACGGCGATACAGATGGATAATGCGGGGCAAGGGAGGGAGAGGCGTGTCCCTTCCCCGTATCCTCTGATAGGCTGCAGGCACCTAGGCCTGTAGGCCTATCAGAGGCCGGCACAGGCGGCGCGATGACGTCATCGCGCCGCCTGAGCCGTACAGCGCGGGACACAGGCCGGAAGAGGCCTGCATCGCGGTCGCTGACAGAGGCAAGGAGGTAAGTATAACTGTTAATTTTTTTTTTATTTAAGTTGGCACTCAGTGGGGGCACTATGGGGGAGGAGCACTATGGAGGAGAGGCAGCTATGGGGGCCACTTTGGAGGGGGAGCACAATGGAGAAGGAACACTATGGGGCCACTATGGAGGAGGAGCACTATGGGGGGGGCCACTATGGAGGAGGAGCACTATGGGGGCCACTATGGAGGAGGAGCACTATGGGGGGCCACTATGGAGAAGGAAAACTATGGGGGCTACTATGGAGGAGGAGCACTATGGGGGCCACTATGGAGGAGGAGCACTATGGGGGGCCACTATGGAGAAGGAACACTATGGGGGCTACTATGGAGGAGGAGCACTATGGGGGGCCACTATGAGGGGGAGCACTATGGGGGGCCACTCTGGAGGGGGAGCAACTATGGGGGGCCACTATGGAGAAGGAAAACTATGGGGTACTATGGAGGAGGAGCACTATGGGGGGCCACTTATGGAGGGGATGCACTAGGGGGGGAGCACTAAGGGGGGCCACTATGGAGGGGGTAGCACTATGGGGGTCCACTATGGAGGGGAAGCACGTATGGGGAGGAGCACTATGGGGCCACTATGAGGAGGAGCACGTTATGGGGGGCCACTATGGAGCGCAGGAGCATTGATGGGGTGCTACTATGGAGGAGGAGCACTAGGGGGCCACTATGGAGGAGGAAGGCACTAATGGGGGGCCACTATGGAGGGGAGCATTATGGGGGCACTCTGGAGGAGGAGGACGACTTATGGGGGGGCCCGAATATATAGTACTGCACTATGCGAGGGCGAGAGATCACTATGGGGGCCCTAGTCTTATATTCTGGCAGACATGGGGGCACTATGGAGAAGGGGGGGGAGGAGCACTATTGGGGTCATGTATAGGGGCACTAAGAAGGGTTTTTTGGGTACATAGTAGGGGCATTGCACATTATGAGGGCACTATGGGGACATTGGCTGGCCCGGGGCACTAATTATTTCTATTGTGGGACTATTACTATCAGCTTAGCACAGTTATTTTTTGGGGAACATTTGGTTATAATTTAGTGTCAGGGACACTATTTCTGGGTGCAGTTATTTTTAATTACTGAAGGCGGTAGTATTTGAGGGGACTGTTTCTGCAGTATAGTTTTGGGGAGCACAGCGGGCACAGTATTGGGGAGTGGCAGGATGAGGAGTTCAAGAAGGTGGAAAGAATGATAGAAAAGTAGGAATCTAAGATGTCTATTTTGTCAAACTCCACAGAGAGAAGAGATGGCTGGAAGAAATCAGTCATGGCGGTCTGGTCTGAAAGGGAAAAGATGAGGAAAGAGAACATCTAGCATCTAAGAGACGTTCCACTGGATGTAAGAGGTATGTGGACCTGTATTAGGCTACTTTCACATCTGAGTTGGTGATTCTGGCAGGCTGGTCGCAGCAGAGAACAGCCTTCTGGAAGTTCACCGGCTCTGGCACTGCTGGATGCAGACAGAATGCCCGCCGGCCCCATTAACTATAATGGGGTCAGGCAGAGATCCGGCCACAATCTGGCAAAAATGTAGAGAATCAGCAGGACACAAACCTCTGCATTTCTTGCATTCTCTGCCAAATCAGGTGGCCGGAGCGTAGTGCTGCAGGTGTGAAAGTAGCCTTACCCTGTATGTTTTGTATTGCTGTATGTAATGTTAGGACACCATAGGTTAGGTTGAGAATTTGGTTTGGGAACGGCGGGGGGGGCCCAAACACATTCCTTGCACAAGGGCCCTCTGCTGTCTGTGTCCGCCCCTGCCTGAATCCAATGGAGAATATGTGGAAAGAGCTGAAAACTGCTGTTCACAAACGTCTCCATCCAACCTCAAAGAGGAAGAATGGGCAAGAATTTCATCTCTAGATGTGAAAACTGATAGAGACATCCCCCAAGAGACCGCAGCTGGAATCGCAGCAAAGTATTAATGCAAGGGGGAGGAATAATTTTGCACGCCCCACTTTTCAGTTTTATTATTACAAAAAAAGTTTAAACGATCCAATAAATTTCTTCCACTTCACAATTGTGACCACTTGTTGTTGATTCTTCACAAAAAATGTAAAATGTTACAGTGCTCCAGACTAAAAAAAAATACCTTGGAGTCATTGGCTCCTGAACTGAAAAATTTAGGAGCCAAATAAAATTTTTAGACGCCAAATTTAAATACATATAATTAGAATTTTAAAAAAAGACTTGGAGGAGATGGAACGTCCGGCCATTAATAGAATTGTCCTATCCTATTTTTTTGGCGGGACAAGGTGACTAAAAAATGGCGAATTGTGAGGTTTGTTTTTTTTTTTTCTTTTACGTGTTCACCGTATAGGAGATTTTTTTATATTTTAATAGTTTGGACTTTTCGGATATTTATTAAATATATTTTATAGTATATTGGGAAAGGGGTGATTAAGGGGCCATTCAGACGGCCGTAGTATTGTGGATCCGCAAAAGTACGGATCTGCAATACCACGGATGCCGCCCGGCGTGTGTTCAGGATGAATAGGACTTTACACTCTCCCTGCTGCCCTGGGCTTTGTGCACAGGGCAGCAGGGAGCTTACCATGGCAGCCAGGACTTCAGTAGCGTCCTGGTTGCCATGGTAACCGATCGGAGCTCCGCGATTACATTGCTGGGCTCCGATCGGAACTGCCACTGAACCACCAATGAAGAGGGTGAGGGGGGGAGGGGACCCTGTGGCCACTGCCACCAATGATTATTATAGTTGGATCAGCCTACTGTTCCTCCATCAGACCTCAGATCAGCTCATTGTGGCCCCATCAGACCTCAGATCAGCCCATTGTGGCCCCATCGGGCCTGAGATCAGCCCATTGTGGCCCCATCAGACCTCAGAACAGCCCATTGTGGCCCCATCAGACCTCAGATCAGCCCATTGTGGCCCCATCAGACCTCAGATCAGCCCATTGTGGCCCCATCGGGCCTCAGATCAGCCCATTGTGTCCCCATCAGACCTTAGATCAGCCCATTGTGCCCCCATCAGACCTCAGATCAGCTCACTGTGCCCCCATCAGACCTCAGATCAGCTCACTGTGCCCCCATCAGACCTCAGATCAGCTCACTGTGTCCCCATCAGACCTCAGATCAGCTCACTGTGTCCCCATCAGACCTCAGATCAGCCCACTGTGTCCCCATCAGACCTCAGATCAGCTCATTGTGCCCCCATCAGACCTCAGATCAGCTCACTGTGCCCCCATCAGACTTTTCGGATATTTATTAAATATATTTTATAGTATATTGGGAAAGGGGTGATTAAGGGGCCATTCAGACGGCCGTAGTATTGTGGATCCGCAAAAGTACGGATCTGCAATACCACAGATGCCGCCCGGCGTGTGTTCAGGATGAATAGGACTTTACACTCTCCCTGCTGCCCTGGGCTTTGTGCACAGGGCAGCAGGGAGCTTACCATGGCAGCCAGGACTTCAGTAGCGTCCTGGTTGCCATGGTAACCGATCGGAGCTCCGCGATTACATTGCTGGGCTCCGATCGGAACTGCCACTGAACCACCAATGAAGAGGGTGAGGGGGGGAGGGGACCCTGTGGCCACTGCCACCAATGATTATTATAGTTGGATCAGCCTACTGTTCCTCCATCAGACCTCAGATCAGCTCATTGTGGCCCCATCAGACCTCAGATCAGCCATTGTGGCCCATCGGGCCTGAGATCAGCCCATTGTGGCCCATCAGACCTCAGAACAGCCCATTTGTGGCCCCCATCAGACCTCAGATCAGCCCATTGTGGCCCCATCAGACCTCAGATCAGCCCATTGTGGCCCCATCGGGCCTCAGATCAGCCATTGTGGCCCCCATCGGGCCTCAGATCAGCATTGTGTCCCCATCAGACTTAGATCAGCCCATTGTGCCCCCATCAGACCTCAGATCAGCTCACTGTGCCCCCATCAGACCTCAGATCAGCTTCACTGTGCCCCATCAGACTCAGATCAGCTCACTGTGTCCCATCAGACCTCAGATCAAGCTCACTGTGTCCCCATCAGACCTCAGATCAGCCCACTGTGTCCCCATCAGACCTCAGATCAGCTCATTGGCCCCATCAGACTCAGATCAGCTCACTGTGCCCCCCATCAGACCTCACATCAGCTCACTGTGCCCCCATCAGACCTCACATCAGCCCACTGTGTCCCCATCAGACCTCACATCAGCCCACTGTGTCCCCATCAGACCTCAGATCAGGCCCACTGTGCCCCCATCAGACTTCAGATCAGCCCACTGTGCCCCCATCAGACCTCAGATCAGCCCACTGTGCCCCCATCAGACTTCAGATCAGCCCACTGTGCCCCCATCAGACTTCAGATCAGCCCACTGTGCCCCCATCAGACTTCAGATCAGCCCACTCTGCGCCCATCACAATAAAATAAAAAAAATCTCTTACCTGTCCTGCGCCACTGCTCCGCTTTGGCTCCAGCGCTCTTCTGTCCTCCCAGCGCTGCACTATCACCTGACTGCGTGCAGCGTCAGGTCAGAGTGCGCGCACTACGTCCTGACGCTGTACGCCGTCAGGACAGTGCAGAGCCGCCCGGAAAGACAGAGGAGCGCATACCCGGGGCGGAGGGGCGGCGCAGGCCAGGTAAGAGATCTTTTTTATTTTATCTGCTCCATGTTCTCTGATACTAGGTTGCGCAGTAGCGCAGCCTAGCATCAGTAAATGCGGTCGGGTCCAGGCGCAAATGGCGACAAGACTAAAAAGTCTTGTCGCCATTTGTAAAATCTAAGTCGCATTTGTGACCATTTTGGTCGCCATCTGGAGCCCTGTGTTATATCTTTTTGTTTGAAGCCTGAAATGTGGCAAAAGGTTGAAAAGTTCCAGGGGGCCGAATACTTTCGCAAGGCACTGTACTTCTATGGGAACGCCGAAAATAGCCAAGCACTGGTGAACTCCTATTCACTTCTATCGGAGTCCTGGAAATATGCTCGGGTCTATTTGGAACTCCTGTAGAAGTGAATGGAGAGCACGCCGTGCATGGGTGGTGCGCCCTCATTCACTTTGAGGGTCCCATTCTAGAGATAGGTACGTGTCCTAGAGGTGGAACCCGCACCTGTCTGACGCTGGTGGCATATCCTATGCATGTGCCAACAATGCGTGAGATGGGCCAACCCCTTAAATGTGAAGGTAGATTGGATGCATAATACAATTGTTAGCGCCTGAATAGAAAAATCACGGCTTACAACAATTCTTCATCCAGACTCATGTCGCTCTTTTCAAACCATCAAAGGGATCCCTGTGGGCGAATTAACTAAGAGAAACTGCTCCACCCCAGGGGTTCAATGAGGAGACAAGTGAGATTAAACAGAGACTTGCTAGTCGTGGGTATCCACAATGGGTACTTAACAGAGAGGAAAAAATAGTTTAAGGCCCCATTCACACGACCGTAGGTACATTTCCGCATGTTATCCGCATTTTTGCGGAACCATACGGACCCATTCATTTTTCCATAGGAGAAAAAAAATGTGTGCATTCCGCATCCGTATATTACGGAAGTTCCCCCGCAAAAAAAATAAAACATGTCCTATACTTGGCCGCAAAATCACGTCCGTAGCCCCATTAAAGTCAATGGGTCCGCAGAATTGCGGAACACTACGGAAGACTTTCCGTATGTCTTCCGTTCCGTTTTTATACGGATCACGGAATACATACGGTCGTGTGAATGGGGCCTAAAGGTTGTATTACACTGGCCGACAGTCCTATGAATGCTCGTTAGCGATGATCTAGCAGTGTAATACTGCCACCGATTACCCGATAAACGAGCACGCGTTCGTTCATCAGGCAATCACGATTTTTACACATGATTAAAAATCATCATTTGCCGGCGGGGTATGAGTCAGTATGGGGACGAGTGATGGCATATTGTGTATCTATGTGGAAGTAAAGGGCAGCAGGTCTTCCATATGTATAAACAACATAGGTATTTAGTGCTATACTTCCATAGAAACATATATAGATTCATATGAAATCATGTAAAAATTGGGCAGGAGATACAAATAAATAAATAAATAAATAAATATATCAATAAATATATCTTCAAATAAATAGATATCCTAACGCAGGACTACACAATACATAGATACACAATATCAACATTACTAACAATTCAGTGCTGCAATTGATATATAGAATGAGTAGAAGACTAGACGGACTTATACATCTGTATTGTTATATATCTGAGGCTCTGAAGGCAGAGAAGAAACACTCCATTCACCATAGCTTGCAAGGATCTTCAATGATGTCATGACCATGTGATCAGTCACATGGTTTAGGAGAAGACAGGCTGTTTGTGTGATCCTAACCATGTGACTGATCACATGGTCATGACATCATTGAAGGTCCTCGCAAGCTATGGTGAATGAAGTGTTTCTTCTCTGCCTGGTCCTGTCAATCAACAGAGCCTCTAGGAGCAGGGGTAACGCCCCTTGCACCTAGAGGCCTTATTAGCATAAAATAAAAGTTCATTTTATATAAAAATGGGGGCACCAGTAAATAAAACAGATATATATTTGGAATCAGGTGACATTAGCACATCTCTAATGTCAGCCTGATTCATACCGAAAAAACTGGTGACAGAAACCCTTTAAATAAACTAGGATTATATTTTATTTCTCCCCTCAATACTGTGTATGCCTGTTCTCCCATATGTGAGTGTGCCTATCAAAGAGAGAGAATATTTCTAAGTGCTGTATAAATTGTGATTTGGGGTGTGTCGCAGATAGAGCCCCTTTTACTCCACTCTCCATCAGGTGGTGTGCCACTATACACTGTATATATTCCATTATTCCATGTCCTATTTTTGTCCGCAGTCCCAGACAAGAATAGGAATTTCCATGTAGCGCTGGCGCTGTGCGTTCCGCTGGCGTTTTGCGGATCCTCAATTTGCGGACCACAAAACACTTATGGCCATGTGAATGAGCCCTAACACTCAAAGTGTCGTTGAATAAGGTGGCCCTGTGATATTTAAATGGGTTATCCCATGATTAATGTAAAAAAATGAAGATCCGACATGAGAACCTCTATCCAACAAAGCTAGAACCAGCCCTCACATGGATCCAGAGATCTCCACATTCATTGTTGTGCTAGATCTCAAGGGGAGTGTCCTTTCTGCTGCAGCTCAGGGGGCGTGTCTTTTCTGCTGGAGCCCTCTCCCTATCACAGTTCGGGAGGCAGTTGAAGGATGAGAAAGAGCATGTGAAAGAGTAACAGAAATAGAACAAACAGCAGGTGGCGCTATACAGATACATGTCATTGAATAACTCAGTGGCTATGCAAATATTTTAATGACACGCAATTACAAAAGTATTGAGATGCAGGCGCTGGTTTTAAAACTGTGCAAAAATTTTCGAGGGACAACCCCTTTAATTACATATGAAACCTGTAATGTGCAGTATGTGGGGTGCGACATGGGCCCACTGAGGATAAGGATTCCTAGACACTAAATATGGAGAAGGCTACGGCACGCCTCTGCAGTGTCACATCACATACTGCACAAACATGAAGGGGACGTTTAGGGGTACAGAGACAGTGATGGCATCTATTAGAGGACACCTACAGTGTAAACTCCTCAGTAACGAGGCCCACTGGATGTGTAAGTTAAATAGGTGAGCTCCCATGGGCCTGAATACAAAACAAGAATGCGGACAAGAACAGGCATTTTGTATGGTGTGCCGGCCATGTCGGAACACACACTGGTCGGCATCCGTGTTTTTGCGGATCCGCAACAACACGGCCGTCTGAGCGGCCCCTTATTATGTAGCTGTTTTCTTCTCTTGTAATACTGTCAGTGTCTTACTTTATCCTTGTTACGCCACAGGAAAGTCAGGGTTAACCTACCAGGCGTTGTTAATCAATTAATGCAACTGATCCTCGTCTGATCTAAGTTACTTGGAGCCTCTGTCGATATGCTGTGACTAAAGCTACTTTCACACCTGCGACACTGCGATCCGGCCGCCAGTCCCAGTAGAGAATGCCAGGAATCTGCCAGGCACAAACCCAGCATGCAGTTAATGGGGCTGATAGGCATTCTGGTTGCACCCGGCAGTGGCAGATCTGGAGAATTCCGGCAGGCTGTTCTCTGCCAAAGTGGAATCCAGGCGGCAGATGTGAAAGTAGTCATAGAGTGCTTAATGCACTTGAAATGCATCAGCGGCTTATAGGAGAGGTACTGTGTGTCTTCTAACTTTGGATTTTATGAAGAACCAACAATATGT